>NC_047563.1:18804586-18939586 GCF_902806645.1 Magallana gigas | reverse complement strand
TGCTTGAATGTTTTTAGGTTGAATAAATATTGCATGACAAATCTCATTATATACTTATGTTGAGAGATTAGATAGATTAGGACCGCGTGTTTTTTTTTAATGAATTCAGACCATCAGCGGCAGTCCTTCAACGAACACATTTCTAAGCTGCTTTTGCTTGCATTGTTCTATGTATGCTTACGTTGTACACACACTCATTTATTTCACAACAGATTTTATCAATAACAAGTTGAACACATTGAACTTATTTGTAGAAGCCGTTTAAAACGGTTTTGTACAGTGCCTTTTCCACACAAAACCCGAAAAAAATGGCGAAATAATTAAGGAATAAAGAATAATTCTCAAGTATTATGAGGTGATAATTTTGGTCGGGGCGTGGTCAAATCAAATAAAGAGTTCCATCAAACTAAATGTAGTTAAAAATTATCATGAGGTTGCTTGATAAAAAAAAAATTTGCGTGCATTCTAGCATTTTCAAAAATTGTATGAATGTATTAAACTTCTGAAAATAACAATTGGCTTCGTTTTACGTAACATCATTTAATCTGAGCAACTATGTCAATGTCGATATTTAATATGTTTACGTTCTGAATCAACAAGTGTTTGATGACGACGCATTTCTCTTTTCTATACACACATTTTAAATATGTACATTTTACATACCTGTGAAGGTACTGGTAGATAAGTGTACAACCATATACTAGTATGTACATTGGTAATTGTGTCGAAACTGAAGTGTATGTACGATGGCTAAACAAATCAAAGTACTGAACGCCGGGCTCTTTAGGTGTGTCTTTATGCATATTGTGTAGAAAAGACTGACATCTCTCTCTCTCTCTCTCTCTTCTCTCTCTCTCTCTCTCTCTCTCTCTCTCTCTCTCTCTCTCATGCTTTTAATGTCGGCAAAGCGTCAGAGAGCGACCCAATTTTGAAGGCGGCTACAAAAAAAATGTGTCTGTCTAGTAGAAAAAAAGTTCAACAGCTGCTGCCTTGAATTTTGCAACAAGCGTTATATATTCAATTCCGATTTCTTCAACCCGCAGCAAAGTAGTTCATTGAAATTCATGCGCATTGTATGTGTCCAAAATGCATAGTATTCTTTTTATAACACGTTATTAATAAGAAAACTAAAAAGATAGACAATTTTCTTGTATTTAAAACAAAGAAACAAAAATGCCAACACTTTTGACAAAACGTGACTCTTTGTGTAACTATTTGGTATAGAGGAAGCTTTTTCTTTGACGCTGTTTGGTTTTTTGTTTACTTTTGAAGTTGTGATATTTATAGTAACATTGGCGATTTGCCTGCCTACAGCCAAGACTCTGCTTTCAGCAGAGCCCAGCTAAAAATACGTACATGTAGTTGAACAGTTAATTATTTATTTAACTTTCGCACATATTTTTTGTTTCAGTCATCATTGAAAAGAAAGATAAGCAGATAAATCATTTTAAAGGTCATTTTAAAGGTATAAAGTTAATTAACATATATTTTCATGAATATGTGATGCTATATTGTAGTATATATTAAGTGACATACAAAGTAATTTTACTGGAATTTAACAATTTCAACTTCCAGTGATGTTTTCTAGTTGCATAACTTACCACGTTTAATATTTGACTCTAAAAATCTCAGTCTGTACCAAAAATCCCAAGTTAATTGAACTGATCAATTTGATTTATATTTAATAACACCAGAACTGATCTACTGTATAATAAGTGATACAATGAAGAGAAACAATGTATATGTTTCGTGTTCCTGTGTTAATTGGCAGTGGCAGAGTTAATCGAGTAAATCATTAATTCATATATTTGCTTATAAAACTGTTTGCTTTTTTTTTTGTTCCGTTTCACAACCACAAAAATATGATCATGTTTAAAGCAATGTGCTCAAGTTTACTTTTATAAAGATATACTACATGAGCTTATGGAGAGCGTTATATAAGGAACCAAATGTAGGCATGTCAGGGCTTGAACAATATTTAATTTGCAATAAAAAATAATTATCCACATAAAACAATAAGAAAAAACACATATGAATAAATTAATAAAGAGATAAAAATAAGATTGATAAAAAGTAAAAATATGCAAATAAATAAAAGTTACTGCTAAATATGTAAACGCAAGGCCAATAACAATATAATATAATACATATACTCATTGAAATGCTTGACCTTGGATAAACAATACGGCTAAACTAAACCTAATCAAAACAATTTCTACAAACTGCTGTAAAATTGAAAATGCTGAATATATGTAAAGTACATTAATTAGGGCAATATATTACCATATAGTAGTCATATACAGCCACGCAAAGGCAATAAATGATAAAAAAAAAACCAGATTGACAAAGTAGCAGTTCGACAGAACTATTAATGTACTTTTTTTACGAATTGTGTATTTGTACAGTAGTAACTTATCAATATTCTAGTCGTAACAAACGACCAGTATCAGCCAGAAGTCCTAGCTTGTCTTGGTGTTTGGGGTGACATAAGGCGTGATACAGAAAAGGATATGTAAATTGTAATATATTCTGGATAAGGTATACATTTAGATTATATGATTTATATTAACGCACTGACGCAACAGTTTGTATGTTGTTGTCTGTTGAGATACTAGTCTATCGTTGCTTGACACGACAAATGACCTTTTGTCACCATTTGCAATAATTGGTTAGCTGCTTTCTGGTGCAACAACTGGTCTGTTACATCTGTTTTGATATCTAGTTAGTTGTGTTCTGGCGCCAAAACTCAGCTTCTATTACTGGTCTGTCGTTGTTGGATAAAAGGCTATGTCCGAACAACACTGCGCCTTTCAGGACAGCTAGTCTCGCCTTATGCGGAACCACTACTAAGCATTCTGGAAAGGCCTCTTTTACAGCATTTTGTAGAATTGTTGATTCCGAAAAGCAACCCACCATCAAAATTGCTTTGGATCCTTTAACTTCTGGTTTAGACAGAGTTTGTTTAACATTATATACAATCTTTTCACACGAAGGATTGAAAAAACTTTGAAACAAGTCGTTGTCTATTCGCATTTTGTCTTTGGTCCATTTCAACGATTTTGCGAATTGGGTCTCTTTAACTCTTTGGGAGATATCTTTACCCGTTTTTTCTTTGTATTTTATTACAAAGGTCGGCGGGACTTTCAAAGTTACTTCTCTCATTATAATGTCCTCATCTACTTTTTCGTATCTCTTCCTTTCAAACAGCCGTAACAAATCAAGATAATCAGCAGTATTATTTTGACAATACGAATCAATAAACTCCTCCCCAACAATATCAATCATCAATTGTATATAAGTCGTGTTCACAATGATACCACTGCAGTCTTTCCAGCTAGCATGAATCAATACGTGTAGTTCCTCTTCAGGCTTCACTTCGAAAGCTGTCAAATCAACGGCTCCATCTTTGCAAATAAAACATGAATAATAATCGAAAGACAAGAAATATAAAATAAAATAAATTGTCCTTAAAGACCGATGAAAAAGGCACGCCTTACAATTTACCTATCTGGTCACACCTATCAATAAAGCGAACTCAGGCATTGCATTTGGGTGAAAGAGGGTGATTGACAGTCGTTCGGCGGAGATGTGTATACGGCGGCTGACGCTCGTCGCGCCCGAGCAATTACTTTTTGTCCTTTTATATATATGTTTACCGCGTATGCTACCGTGAATTCTATTCTACTTAAATGAGAACTAATAAAATTAAATGAAATAAATATGAATAAATATCGATAAATGTGCTAAATAAGTTTCGCATAGACCGGTCATAGAGGGAACTGTAGACAAACCGGAATGTCCAGACTGCTTCTGCCGACCGTGCGTATTGGAAGAAACTCATCAGCAGTTATGGTGGCCTGATATCAATAATGCACCGTCCAGAAAAAATCACCAGAACAGGAAAAAGCTATATAGAAAATTTTGGACCATGCTTAGTAATCGCGGGATGTGGGATGACGCTCGGCAAGAAATTTGACCGCAGTCAGCAGGGAATCTCGAAGAAAAGTGTACGTCTGGCAGTCGAATGGCTTCAAGGGAGACATTATGTCTGATTGTGTCCAAAGTCAAGTCCGGTCATGGTACCCAAACCTGGAAAACCAGCCCTATATGGGGTATATGTGGCAGTAAAGAACCTGACTCTATACGGACTTGACTTGTTTACTGACTCTCAAATGTGTTATAAGGTATTTATTTGACATGCATCATTGTTAAATTGTCAAATTTAAATTTTTTTTAAAAAAAAACAACCCTCTCCTCCCAAAAAAAAACAAGGCTCTACATTGGAGAGGCCTCCATGTGTCTAGAGCTGGAAATATCATTACATGTATTTACGTAGCAATTTGATTTTCAAATGCTTCATAATTAATAATGTCTAACGTTTCCAAACACATCACAACACTTAATTCAGATACATAGGGAACTGATTTATATTATGATTATATCATTACGAAAGTAATGCACCTTGAACATACACCCCCTCCTTCTACCCTTACGCATACGATTAAATGTTATCATTACATTCAACCACCTCATACACCCCGATTTTTTATTGCTATCAAAACAGTATACTACACAATCGTATCCTTAATATGTCACTGTATGTATACCAACCACTCGTATTGCAGATTTCATAGCGGTTACACGACATATTTATTTAATCTTTATTTGACCCCAAAAAGTGCCCGTAAACATGCAAATGCATTCAAACTGGAACACCCAGGAGATGCTTCTGTGAATTCCATGACAAAAGAAAAGATGAGGATGATCAAAGACATTTACAGGGAAAGAAGAGAATGTGTCAACAATTCGGATGCTATAACTGGATTGGATGCGTTGATCCGAAGTGAAGGATGTGAATCGTCTCATGCAGCTCCAGCACCCAGGACTCCGGAGGACGACAGGGATTCCCATTACTTTGTGTCAACTTTGTGTTCCCTGCTGAACCTTCTGGATTCGGTGTATAAACATAGTGAACATTGTGCAGAGAGACTTACTTGTCGTCATGATAAGACTTTCATAGATGGTAATGTGGTCGTCTACAGCTTACAATGTTCATACGGACATTGCGTTTCATGGACCAGTTCCCCATTCCTACAAAATGGAACGTTTCTCGCCAACACACGATTAATGCACGCATCACTCAGTACGGGCCTACTTCCTAGCCAAGTCGACAGACATTAAAGTGTGATAAGATTCTATCCGCAACAACTTCAAGATGAGAAGGAACTCATTTCCCAAAATCCAAAGAGTGTCCAAGATGAAAAGAATACCTCGTGTGGCAACGCGCTACGGGAAGAAATAAGAAGCTCAGAACAGGATATGGACCAGGAGCCATTAGCATTCTAACGGACGCTAGACATTGATGTCGCCGGAATGCGAAGGACACCAATTTAGTGTACATCGGGGATTCAACCCACAATGTGATCCGGAAGGAACATGTGACTAGGACCGACAACCAGTGCACACAGCGAGACAAACTTCTAGGGACAAAACGTTTATATGACTATTTCGATAATGACATTCCATCCGTAGGGGGACCCGTAAGAGTGCACATTCATTCGTTCAAAAATTCGAAAACGTTTTCTTGCACCTAGCCTATGTAACGACACAATTTGCGCCTTTAAATGTTAAAGGTATGAAATGTATAATTGAACAGTTTTAAATCATTTTAAATCAGTCAGATATGTATTGCTAGATGACAATGAAAGTAAAATGAACCAAACTCAGATGACTGACAGCATATAAGAAGCCGGTCATTTTGCACCTTTAACTTTTTTATAAGAGTTATCTTCTTATGATGAAAAGAAGAAAATTTAAATTTTGTCAAATTATCTAATGTTTCAAAGAATTTCGTATTCTAATAAAGAGAAAGTCTATGCATATATTCAAAATGAGATTTGTATAAATGTAAAGTTACTTTTCACAATATCTTAATACAATATCAGTTGCAGATAACATTCATTGTAAAAATCAATGTGCAATTTAATTTGACAATAATCAAAATTATGAAAATGTTGAAGTACCGGTATTTTTATGTGACAACAACTCCAAAATGATATCATTGTTAAAACAATCGGACCATTCATATATTAGGCACAACATGTGGTCGTTATACATTGAATACCTCAAAGAGTTGGTGTTTGACTCTTACCCCCTGCGTTCAAGAGAAGACATCTCTGTCCAAGAGAAAACATGTCAACACTGTCAGACTCTCCATCAAATTTTTTCACAGGCAAATCTTTGCAGTAGATGAATGCCGCTTTTGAATCCAATATGATCGCTAAACGTTTGTTGTCCATTCCAGCCTGAAAAATAGAGAAAAATGGAACCAAGTGAATGTTTAAGATATATATGTATTTCCTGTTCATATATGTTTTTAGGACTCAAAAACCCATTTAAATGACAATTTTAAAAAATCAGAAATTGAAAGAGGAATAAATTTCATTTCATTGATATTACCCTCTCAGCAGCTTGTATCATAAATTGTTTTCCAGGATCATCCCACATTGCTGGAACGGTCAACACCCAAAAAATATCTACTTCTTCTATTGTGGTTTGCCAAGTTTTGTGTTCATTTAGCATGTGGTCTTTTAGGTATTTAATGGCATTAGAAAGAATATCTACAGCAGGTAAATCTTTTCCTTTGACATCGAAAACCTTTGTCTCAGGAGACAGTCTCTGAAAAAAAACAAATTTTAAATACAGTGTACATACATATTATTTAGTAAGTTACAAAATTGAAATGCAAATTTTGTATGATATCATACTTCTCCTGATCGAAGTTTATCATACAAGTTCATTTGAAATCGTTGGAAGAAGTAACAGCTCTTCTTTTCTTCGGCATCTAACTCTAAGTACTTTTCTTCAGCTTCATAACCAAAAGCCAAGAAATTCTGTTTCTCGTCCAGAAGAATTACAGTGGGGATCAGATGGGTCGTGCCTGCAGTTAATGAATTCCAGTGAGGGCAGAATATATCCTTTGGATCGACCCTTGTGGAATACGCATAACCAGAATACAACAGCCCTAGCTCAATAGCACATACGAACAACATGTTGTTGTCGGGTACATCAGGTCTCTTGTCAGATGGACTTGTATCATTTGGTTTGTTGCCTTTTATGCTAATCCTTTCCGACATTTCCATGTTTCATTGAACGATCTGGAATATATATATATATATATATATATATATATATATATATATATATATATATATATATATATATATATATATATATAGTAGACCATATACCTAGTTCGATGGCTGTTGTCCTAGAGTCCTGAGTTACTAGTAAGTCACTAGTCACAATACCTTTAGCAAAGGCTTCACTTTCATTTTAAAATATGTAATACTCTTTTCATTTCAGACCAGGTCGATTTCATAGTATTATTTCATACATACAAAGTAAATTACGCGTTGGAATTGATAATTTGCCAAGGAAGACTGTACATTTTATAATAGAGGATATCAATTACTTGAAATAGCTACCTAAAGAAAAGTTGTGTATGTAAGTGTGATGTAACCTTGAAAGTTATTTAGATCGTTTATGAAATATCACACTATTATGAATTTGTTGTTATTATCATATCTAATTTACGGAAATGTTTATTAACGTAGTCCTTCTAGAAATGAATTTTTTCCTTAAACAGCAGGATGTTAAAATCTACAATAGCTGTTCCATACGTACAGGGTTTTTTTTTTCATTTACATCAAGAGCAAAATTATAAAATTCTACAAATATCAGAGGATAGATGTTAATGTGATGATAAATAGTTTTTGTGAAGCACTTAAGGAATAAGGAACCATTCTTTGAGTATTATGAAGTGATAATTTTGCCCTTCGGTCTTCATTGGATTTGATCACGCCTCAACCGAAATTATCACCTCATAATATTCAAAGAATGATTCATTATTACTTATATTTATATAATTTTAAACCATCGTACGATTAAATATTTAAATATAAATCAGCAAACCCCACTGGCGTCTCAATTTGGCGTCATTTGAAGTATAGGTTATATAGTACAAAATCGATACGTAGTGTTATCACAGGCAAAGACACTGGAAAATGTAAATATAATACTAGTAATACTGTGGAATCATTAAAATTCATGGGGGCCAATCGTGGATTGCTTCAATTTTACAGGTTCATGGGGACGAAATTTCGTGTATTCTCTGATATTCACAAAAGGTAATATGACTTTACGGTCCTAATTTATTTATTCGTGGAGGATGTTAATTCGTGGGTGAGAGGTACCCACGAATTCCACGAAAATTGATCCACCACGAAATCTTATGATTTCACAGTATAATGTAATATTATTTGTACTTTAATCTTGTAATATTAAAACAGCTAAATGCTGTCGAAATGGGGAGGAGCCATTTCAGCGTCATAATCTACTAGTATTTAATTCCTTCTATAATAGCCTTTAGGAAAACACAATCTTGTTTAATCGTTTTAATATAACTAAGTATCACAATATATCATCTATACAAGCAAAATCCGTTCAAAACAATTATACTAATATTAAGTTATTTTCCTTTATATATCAAAATCTTTGCAAACCCCATCCCACTGTTTGAAGTTATTTAAAGTTTCTTTTGTAGAATTTATCCAAGATTCGCATCAAATTCAACCATAACATGAAAAAATGTGATCATGCATAATGGGATCTACAGTTCAGTTCGTGTTAAAAAAGTTGCAATTTACGACGCACAAAATATTGCACTAGTTTTTGGTTGATTAACCCTATTTCCACACAACTTCTGTGAAAAATAAACTAACATTAAATTATTCGGGCACTTTACTTGTTATATCATCACTTAATTTGCTTGCCTCAGATTTTCTCTTAAACCCGCAAACCGACCTGTAGCTCCATCCAAATTTATTCAGAGCGGGAGCTACAGACCTGCAGGTACTCTTAAATATGACATGTGATAATGTAATTATATGCAGCATGAATCCATACTACTTTTTTTGAAATTATGAGAATGCACATCAACTTCAAGGGCTTATTACATAGATTTTGTTTAAATTATGATAATTAAATTGCACTCAAAATTGCATTTAAAGAAACATAAGAAACAAGATAATTCATTTTATTTTTAACATTTACATTAAAATACCGGTATTCGAATCCTCATATCATTTGTGATCGATTCTATATAAAAATTAACATTCGGTGGCCACATATGGTGACTAATTTTCTTCATATTTTACAGTTTCATTCACTTTGATTAGTTAAAAAAACCTATTAAAATTCATTTAGTTGTTGTTGTGTAGTCCCATTGCCATATTATAACAGAAGGTAAATATGTCAAAATATCATCTAATGCTTAATTGAGAACATATTGTAAATAAAGTAAATAACTGAGGATTTCCAATTAAACGTTGACATTTTTTAGGGAAAAAAACATTTTTAGAGAAACGCAAAGTGTTTTCCATGGTAACTTAATCGAAAACTCAAAATATGATTTACTCATTGAATTTAAAATTTGAAAAATTCAAATCTTGATTTTTTTTTAGCCACCTTTATGATTATGGATAAAGATGAGAACCGTTGCTATGGTAACAAGCTGAAAAAAGTAAGTGAAATATTTTGAGGCAGTTTGTCATTGGTATAACTCAAACATAAAAAATAATTTATTTTTTTTTTGTTTTTTTTTTTATTGAGTTTTTCATTTTCACAACATATATACATTTCCCAAAGTTTTACATAAACTATATAAATAATCTGTTCCATTCCTCCATGAGTTTTTAATTTTTAATATCTATTGTTAACCTGGCAACATATGCCCCCAGCAACCAATGCTCAGAGTATATTTGCATTGGAGGTGTAATCCTCCATGAAATATTTTTTTGAGTTGGCGACTATGCTTGGCCATACCCATATATAAATATTTTATTCTTCCATAGAAATAATGTTTGAAAAATTTGTTTTCTTGAGGCTTTATAGATAATATGCATGTCGAAAATAAAATTTTAATCCAGTTTTTGTAAAAAAAAAAAAAAAAAAAAAAAAAAAAAAAAAGCAGCCAGAAAACAACAAGTTTTATCAGTATTTTCATATTTCTTAATCATTGTCGCATTTGAAAGATAGTATTTTACTTCTTATGTCATTTAAAATATAGACATTGACTTGCTAAGATATTTTTTGTTCATTTACTTGTACTGCCATCATACTGTCCAAAAACTGGTGTATTACAAAACGTAAATTATAGCTAAATATTCAAGGAAATATATTGTCTAGTCGCACAACTATATCTCTGATGCTTGGTCTTTGCTGGGCGTTTTTATTTAGACACTTCCTAACCAATATATCCAACTTGTCTTCAGTTTTTTTCAATACGCGTTGGTCAATAAATATTACATTTTCTATAAGTTTTCCATGATACAGCTCCCACAACATCAATCCAAAGGAGTAAATATCAGATGCTGTAGAGTGTGGATGCGAGAAGTCTCGAAGTTCCGGAGCTAGATACAGGAGAGTCCCTCTGCCACGAATTGTCTGGACACCGTCCGTGTGTTTAGAATGGCCTACGTCAGAGATTACCACATTATCGTCATCATCGACCTTGGAAAGAAAAAATGAAACTTTAAAAATATCATTAAGAAACCAAACTTTTCATCTACTGGGAGTTTGATCACGACAATTTTTATTCTTAGCTTGGTTTAAGTTTAAATGTTAGGCCGTCATTATAATAACACAGATCAAATTCATCAAGATAATCATTTGACATACCAAATAGTTTGAGAGTTTCACATCTCGGTGCATTACTCGGTGTTTATGGACAAAACGCAGCCCTCGTGCGGCTGCTTTAGCATATTTTGCTTTCTTTTCGTCGGTTAACCTTTCATTTATAACGATCCATTGCAGGCTATGTTTGTATTTTTTCATGATAAGTTGTAAATAGTAGTGATTATTATCTACACGTTCCGCAGATCCCTCGTATTGAACAAAGTATTTATGATCTTCATCCGCCTTCTTCATTGACAAATGCCTAAAAAATTAAATTATGTTAAATTAAAATGACTTTCTTCATGTTAAATATTGTGCTGCATAGGTCTGTGTTAAATGCATAGTTATGGAACAAATTCAATTAGGTTTTTCCTGCTACTTTGGACTTCACTTGAACCCATTCCTAGGTACCCGTTAGTCATTGTTTGTAATTATTCATTTCCACTTTGTGAAAGGATGTTTATGCGATTGTTTATGTGATTTCTTGTTATCTTTTCCCAAGAAGATTTTTTTCAACACTACATCCTATTTCGTTACGTCTAAATTACATTTATATCCCTTGGTATGGGGGTTTCGTTTTGAATTAGAAAATACTTAAAATTTCTTTGTACTAGTTTTTGTCAAAATATTTGGGTTTATAGAGAAAGAAAACAGTCAACAAACAGTCAATGAACGATAGGTACATGTGACAGAAAAAAAAACAAACAACAAAAATGTATATTGTTCACTAAGTTCTTTTGTTAAGATACTAGTATTTTCCATACTTTGAAAGTTTTATGCTTTTAGAAAACAGTATATTCTGTAGTAATCGATCATACCGTAGAATATATCTTTCCCGGAATATCGAAGAATCATATAGGATTGAGTTATTATCCATATCTTTCTCGCTCTCTCTCCCTGCAAAGTCTCTACCACTTCGACCTCTCAGTATGGTCTGGACCTCTTTCACCACAAAATATTCGTTCTTCCGAGATTTTATTTCTGCATCATATACAGGTTTACCGGAATGACTCTTTTCGTAGTATACTGTAATTTCTTCTTGTGAGAAGTCATGTTCCATGACTTGACCGACATATACGTCCCAGAGACGTCTTGCAATGTCATCGAATCTTTGCGACACGTCCGTTTTGTCGCTACGTGTTGTCAAAAGCTTGTTTTTCTTGTTTTGGTCGAGGATCTCCACAAGGTCGCGTCGTTGTCGGTTTACCTCTATCAGAATTTTGGTTAGTTTAGCTTTTATGTTTTCTTTTATTGTTGCCACAACCTTTTTTATCAGAGTTTCCTTGGAAATGACGTCATGTTCTTTGATAGATTTGACAAATTCAAAAATGGCAATCGCAGCTACACTCAACCCAATTGGCCATAGGAAAACCGCCATTAAAGAAACACTGAGCATTTTCAAAAATAGAGAGTCATTCTCAGTATTATCTTCGATTTTTTTTATTCCCCCATACAGGAGTGTGTTTTGAATGTTATCTCTGAGTTTTTCTATTACTATTTCAATTTCCTTATCACAAGCTTCCTGAAAGCTATTTAGCCCTCGTCCTATACGGTCGCCTATTAAAGAAACATCAGATATTGTCAGTTCTTTCAATGTTATTTCGTGGTCTAAATATCTGCGTATTCTATCTTCATATTGTTTTTGAATGTCTTCAATTTCCTGTATTGTACTGGAGTTGCTTGTAAGATCGTCAGTAAAACGAATCAAGCCCTCGATGAGTTCTCGTGTTCTTGTATCAACGCGGGTGACGTCTTCTAAAGATTTCCACTTATTTCCAAATTTTAGGTAAGCAGAGGTGCATTCTAGTAATCCCATCAACCACCTACAATTGAGTCAACGTAACAATTTGAAATAAGGCTTTTTCGTTTAACCTTCTCAAAACTCATTTTAGGAATGTCTTCTTTTTCAAGGCCTTTTTAAACATGTAATATAGGGTGTCTCATTTTTACTTACTGCTTACTGTTATATTAAAAATTGGAAATATGGTATAATATATTATGGCATAAGACAGTTATTACATGCAGTGTTCCTCAAGTAGCAGACGTTCGGATTTCACAAGAAAATTTACCAGACCCTTCTGCAAATTCATCAGACTGGATCTATCTGGTGATTTGCTAATCTGGAAAAAGACATGAAAAGGTTTTTTTCCGTTTCACGAGGAGAGACATAGACAGGGTCAGAGAGAGAGAGAGAGAGAGAGAGAGAGAGAGAGAGAGAGAGAGAGAGAGAGAGAGAGAGATATTGGAATCTTTAATTATTAGCAACAGTGCCATCTATATGGATGAACTCTTTACATGAACATTCGGGACCCAATGAACATATGGAAAGGACATTGATTTTATAACACACGCTAATAAAATTGCTACATTCTGTCTGTTCTGGCAGTGCTCTTATTTAATATTTTTGAAAACACTATGCCAATCTCCGTAAGGGGTTTCAACTATGCAAAGAAAAAGACGGAGAGGGCTAAAATAGGCTGTGCCTGCTGCCCAATCCTATTCAATATATTATACTGAATAAAATAATGTTTAAAAAAAACGAAAAAGAGGGAAGTTGTTAGTTGTATTATAAAACTCACTTGCTCCATATCATCCAAAAAGATAATTTGATTTCTCACCACCATTGGCCAACACATTTGAATTCTGTTAAGAACCTTTTCTGTCAGTTCCAATAGCTTTTCCTTGTCTTTCATAAGCTTTTGGGGACAATTTGTGCAAATAAATAATGCATTTTCCGGGTCTAAAGTAGTGTTTTCCAGCGCTATTGCATCTGCTATATCAGTCATTAGTTTCTGAAGCTAAAATGAAGTGTTATAGTGTGATATTAAAGGCTATATGCTATATTTGTCTCAGAAGAATAAAGATTTGTTTGTAATGTTGTGGGACAGAGCCCAATTTTCCAAACACGAATATCTCATTCATTGACTTAAAATCTAGCACCAACTTAAGCAAAGGTATTTATCAACATTAACATGAAAAATGGCACTGGTCTTTAGATCCATTTTGAAAATAATTACTCTCTCTCTCTCTCTCAATTCAATACCTGTGTTTTATATTAAGTACATTAGTTTGGACTGATACAAAATACAAGATTCGTGTATTTTCCTCTTATTGCCTGAACACTAAACATATCGTAAGATAAAGATTGTCAAACAGTATCTTTTGATCCAAGATTCCACTGCTCCAGTAGAAGTTCAAACCCGACAGGATGCAGTTAAAAGATGAAACCATTAAAACTTTAATGATCAAAAAGTGCAAGATTAATCTTGTATAAGTCATTTAATTTAAACCTGATAGTGAACATGAAAAGTTAAACTGTGTATTATATGTGAAACATTTGCTAAAAATCTTTTTAGCTTTCTTTTTTAAAACTTATTGACAAATTTTTATAAAGTAGGCCTAATGGTAATGGTAATGTATTACTTTACTAAAATAATGGTAAAGTAATGCATTGTTTCAAGAAAATTAATTAAAATTCAATGCCCAAATTCATGAAGTAATGGCAATGTAATGCATTACTTTATAATGTAATTCGCCCCAAAGCCTGAATTATGTATGTTTTAACATACATGAACACATTGTCTCTAGTATATGATGACTTTTAAGAGGAAAAACCCCCCAAGCACCTTGATATATGTACCATAGCCTATGTAGTGAAGGTACTCAGTAGTCAAATGACATTAAACGTTAGAAAAATCATCACAACGCAACTCAGATTTTTTATGAAGAAACACAAAAAAATTTAATTGAGTAATGTTTGTATAGATATTGTTAACTTACTGTTGGTCCGTGTACTCCATGGTCCCTGTGTGCATCGATGACGAAGATGAACGTGTGGCACCTATCGGTGTATTTAATATAAGGTTGGAACAGTTCCTTGTGGTCAGGATCAACCCCGGGAAAATCCATGAATATTATTGGCAGTTTCCCTTTCAACTAAATGTTAATCAATATTATCAAGAGTTTGCCTTTCAACTGAATATTGGGAGTTTGACTTTTAATTAATATTGGGAGTTTGCCTTTCAACTGAATATTGGGAGTTTGACTTTTAACTTAATATTGGGAGTTTGCCTTTCAACTGAATATGGGGAGTTTGACTTTTAACTTAATATTGGGAGTTTGCCTTTCAACTGAATATTGGGAGTTTGACTTTTAACTTAATATTGGGAGTTTGCCTTTCAACTGAATATTGGGAGTTTGACTTTTAACTTAATATTGGGAGTTTGCCTTTCAACTGAATATTGAGATTTTGCCTTTCAACTGAATACTGGGAATTTGCATTTCAACTGAAATAGGGAGTTTGCCTTTCAACTTAACACTGGGGGTTTGTGTAGCGCCATCGAGCGGTTACGGCATAATTAATTTATATAACTGTGATAAATCCTTCCTTTGAGTATAATTCCTGAGTGAAAAATCCAAGTTTTCGTTTACAATTTATTTACATTATTTCCAAATTTAATATCGTCACAAAATAAATCCAAGAAGAAGCACTGACTATATCTACGACAACAACAACAATTCTAACTCTAACTCTCTGTGACCCTCGTATCCTTATATACACATAGGGTTGCTCGTTAAGAGCAGCCGCCTTAATGAGGTCACATTATATGATACCGGTACATCGGTTGCTCTTCGGGAGCAACGAGTATACAAATAAACATGTGAAATAAAATGATGATATATGAAAATAATTAAACTGAATATAATTTATGGCGTTGCATTTTCCTTTCAACTTAATATTGAGAGTTTTTTCTTCAACTTAATATTGGGAGTTTGTTTTTCAACTGAATATCGGGAGTTTGTTTTTCAACTGAATATTGGGAGTTTGCCTTTGAACTAGATATTGTGAGTTTGCCTTTCAACTGAATATGTCAATTTTTTGGAGTTTGCCTTTCATCTGAACATGTTAGTCAATACTAATGGACGTTTTCGTATCAACTAAATATAGATCAATATTATTGGGAGTTTTCCTTCAGAAAAAATGTTTCCTCTGCACTGACTAAACATAGATATTATTGAACGCTTTTCTATCAGCTGAATGTTATTGTCAATATAATCGTGAGTTTTCCTCTTTTTAACAAAATATATTGGGTGTTTACTTAGAACTAAATTTCAATTTTACTACCAGAGTTTTTTTTTAATTAAGATAGACAATATTGTTATTAGTTTTCCACTCAACTAATATTAATTTTTTTCTATTTCATTTGAATGTTAATCAATATTAATAGTATTGTTAGTTATTATATAAATAGTGCCTGTTTGGGAGGGTAACAGTTGAAATTGACACCCCGAGAAAACCATTGTCAACCGACGCGAAGCGGAGGTTGACAATGGTTTTCGAGGGGTGTCAATTTCAACTGTTATCCTCCCAAACAGGCACTATCTATTTTGTTATACTGAATGTCTAAAGGACTATATATGATAAGGGCCTAAAATGGCCCCCTATAATGAACATCATTATTTTACTATCATTCTTTGTTTTCTTAGTACAGATATGTATGTGATGTGTTTACATAATATTCATTTTGGTTCAAGTGCCCACAATTTAGAACAATGACATTGTAAAGACAACCTTTTCCCGCCATTTTTGCATTTTTAGCGTAAAACAGCTTGTTTTCAAGCAGTTTTTCCTTCCGAAAACATAGAGCGCATTCTTGAACAAATAAAATATTTTAATCAGAGATGTATCTAGCCAAGACTAATAAGTGACAAAAAAATTTTCCTTGTTCAAGCATGCGCTCTATATTTCCCATTCGTAAATAGATAAGAAAAATGTCAATTTTTGGATGATTTTGATTGAATTATAGAAATGGCGTCACTTCTGACGTCAGATACTGCCAGTGAGTGCAAATAGATCAAATAAATAGATGAAAAATATATGTTATATCAACTCTTCTAAAAAATTAGTTAACATTTCATTGTACCCGAAACAATTAAAAAATGGCGAATTAAGGGGGCCAAATTTAACTCTTATCATATATAGTTCTTTTTAAGAAAATTTTACTGCTTTTATATAAGAATAACGTGAATTCTACAGCGAACTGTACGCGCATAATTTTCGCGCATGTAACATTTTTTATTGTTATACTTTCATGTTAAATACCGAAATCTGATTGGTTAAGACGCAGTTAATAAAATTTACTATTACCCTCAGCGTTAGCAACGCACTTGGCAACGGGTAACATTAAAAAATATTACATGCGCGAAAATTATGCGCGTACGGTTCGCTGTAGAATTCACGTTATTCCTATATAAAAGCAGTAAAATTTTCTTAAAAATTTTAAAAAAGACATTCAGTATAACAAAATAAATAGTGCCTGTTTGGGAGGATAACAGTTGAAATTGACACCCCTCGAAAACCATTGTCAACCTCCGCTTCGCGTCGGTTGACAATGGTTTTCTCGGGGTGTCAATTTCAACTGTTACCCTCCCAAACAGGCACTATTTATATAATGTTACCCGTTGCTAAGTGCGTTGCTAACGCTGAGGGTAATAGAAAATGTTATTAACTGCGTCTTAACCAATCAGATTTCAGGATTTAACATGAAAGTATAACAAAATAAGTTATTTCAACTGAATGTTTGTAAACGTTATTGGAAGTTTTGCTTTCACGTGAAATATAGTACACATTTTTGGGCATTTTACGATCAGCTAAATGTTCGTCGACAAATGTACAGAATTTGTAAAAATTCTGCTCTAATTGAAATTGCAAATACATGTTACCAGATATCTCCAACGTGTCTTTAGTCGTTATACATGTAATACAGTTTGACTTACCATGCCGACCTCGTCCGACCCGTACACTAGACTGCCACTGTGGGACCGTCCCTACAGTAAAGGTAAATATCATATCGTTTGAAAGATTAATTTCTTTAAATCTGGTTTACCTGACCCATGATTATGAAGCTGTTTTAGACTGAAGTAAAACTGTGTACAAATAATAATTATTGATGATTTAAGATTACATTCAAACAAAATTCAACATGTATAATTACATTTCAAGTGTCATGCAATATATGATTAATAATTACTTGGTAAATGACTGAAAATCTTCAGTGATTCTAGACCTAGTGTTCTAGAGCTCGTGAGTACACAGATAATAAGTAATACAAACTCATTTAGTGTTCTTAGTAAAACTGAACTATTGTATCATTTCGCTGGTGTTACAGAAGTTGTCTTTCAGAATGATATAATTATTTGAAAAATGTGTACCGTGTCTTTTGGTTCCGTATGATGGTAGCTCTGGAAAAAAAGGGGGATTGTTTAATCTAAATTGTTATTATGAAACGCAAGTACGAGCACCCCGACTCAGTTTAAATCCAAACCTTGAAAATATCGATCGGCCAAAAAATTCTGACTTTGGTGACTGTACGAGAGTTGTCCATTTTGCTTGTAATACAGGCCTTTATACGCTCCCATTCTTCTGAATTCCAATCTGGAGATAAATGAACTTCTACTGGGTCTTCAGTGTCGTAGTAGATTACTCCAAATCTGGAAAGAAAGTTTGTTGATATCTAATTTTTTTTACTTACTGCGATATATCATATACATCAATCATCCCGCTCTGAATACATTTAAACGTTAACAGTTTAAGCGTATATAACATTACTTAAGTAGACACTTGGAATAAAAAAATGGCTTAACGAGTTTACGTTTGACGTAAGTCCATTAAAGAAGAACTAAAGCTTTAAAGCATGCATGTTTTTTCTGGCCCGTTTCTTCTGAAATTATATTTTGGCTATACAGCTACAGACAACACCGAGTCACGTCAGTCAATTTATCTGAGTATGAATATACAATGGTGGCAGTTTTCTATGCTAAATACTTGAGGACACGCATAGAACTTCACCTATGAAATGCTTAGCAAATACATGTAGGTGAAGTTCTATGCGTGTCCTCAAGTATTTAGCATAGAAAACTGCTAAGCTTTTCAAAGTAAGACACACTTTGTTATATAAGAAGCAAAACAACCTCAGACTGTTTCTTTATGACAAGTGAGGTATGGTAAAAGAGGCAAACAATTTTTTAAAATAAGTTATTTTAAAAGTTATGTCCAGTTAGAGGACAATTGTAAGTAATGGCAGTAGTTCAAGATACAAAATGTCTATCAAAATATGTGACGTATTAAAGAAAACCGGTTCCTATGCTATCTTAAGTGAGATCTCGCGAGAAGTGACGAGATCAGTAGAACTTGTCACATTCGTGGTTTGGCTGCAGAAGTGAGTGGTCGTTACCGCGGATTTTCTGTTTTTGTCCAAGGTTAGGAGCATTTGGCCCATGTAGAAGGTGAGTTTTAATTTATTTATGATGGCAATGGAATAGGTAAAGCCTATAGGATTGCACATTTTATGTACGTTTTACGGCAGTGGTCATGATAAGTAAAAAGTTAAATTTGTGGCAATGGAATAGATTCGGTCTATAGGATTGCACGCTTTCAGAATTTAACGGTAGTGGCCGAGGGAAAATCTAAGTGATGGGAATTGTGGCAATGGAATAGGTTTAGCCTATAGGATTGCATGAGTTGTTTTAATGTAAGTAACCTCGGGAAAATGGAGTTGTGCATGAGGCATGCATGGATAACGCTATTATTATTGATAGCTATAGTGAACATTGGTTAAGTGTTGGGGAGTATTTAGTGATTTTGTATATAATGTTAAAAAGTATTTATATGCGGGATGAGTGGAGTACTTGGTCTGTTAAATTTTGTAATTTTGCCAGAGGCTTGAGTTCGAGCTGTCCGAGCGGGTTGCACGTGCGTTGCGAGAGCTCAGAGCTGGGTTTAGATTGTCGGGGTCTTGGCATAGGGTGGCTTACATATTAGGTACACGATATATTTAAGAGTTAAATAGCGGATATTAATACACTTCGTTGTAATATTATGTTCCCTGTTGATAATTAAGAATTCTGATTTATATATATATCTTTTTGATTATAGGATGAGTGTGCTAAAACCAAAACATTCATTAGTGGGAAAGTCTTTGGTGCCTGTAATATTAAAATTTAAAGCACAAGTAGAGAGGATAGAGGAATGTGACCTTAACAGACTAAAAAAAGGACATGCATTAACCAGGTATTGATGTAGTTATGACATATATTTTGATATTTTAATTACGTATATTTAAATTTTTGGTATTCTTTTCCCTGTAAGGTAATTAAGGTATATTTTCTATAGATATAATCTGGATGAGTTAAGGGCAGAGTTTGAAGGACTCACGGGAGAAAGCTCGAGGGATATTTTGCTTTTAACTGGGAGAGAAGAGGATTTTGATAGTCTGGTTATATTGATGCATTTCGCCATAGAGCAGGCAAACATGGTGGGGGCACCAAAACGTCAAGTTCTAGTGCAAACTTCCAGTGCTGAAGTAAACCAGGGGGCGGCTTCATCTGTTCAAAACAGTGGAGCTGTGGCTTCATCCTGTTCAGCTGCCACTGCTTCTACTACATGTAGCTCATCTGTGTCGACAGCTAGTGTCTCTCAGGCTTCAGGTACTATTTTAGTATAATTTATTTGGATTTATATAAGGAGAGATGTGTATATTTTGCATTGGGGTATTTAAAAAAAAAAAAAAATAAAAATAAATAATAGCAATAATAAATAATTGTTTGTTATATTTAGGTGACAAGAATATGGAAACAAGATTAAGAGACATTGAGAGGAAGATGGAATCTATGAAAGAGAAATCGGGGGAGGATCAGGTAGAGGAGTGTTTAAGACAACTTAGGATATTGGCTGGTCGTCCTAACCTTACACAGGCGCATGTCCTCCTGGCTGCTTTAGAAACACTTGTTGATGTCGCATTTAGAAATTCTCACAAATATGCTGATTTCTATTCAAAATATTTTTCACATTGTAAAAAATATGAAAATTCTAAAGATTTATGTGGGCTTACTATGACACTATTTGGTTCAGCTGAGGATAGAAAAATTGCAAATGTGGTAGCTGATTGGCTTAAGGGGAAAAAGTATGAAGGGTCTGGGGTAGTTGAGGATAAAGAGAACGTGGGTCAAAATAGTAACAAAAGTTTGGGAGATTTGACGGGAATGCAAGCTAATCCTTATCCTTATGTACCATTGTTGGGACAACCACATTTCCCTTTTTCCCCTTATCCTGTGCCATATTCTGGATACCCTGCACAGAGTTTTGGGTTCCCTCGTCCTTCAGTTAGAGGTATGGGTATTCGCCCTCGTAGGGGAAGATGTTTGTTTTGTAAAGACTTGGGACATTTTGTAGCTGATTGTCCAAAAATGAAAAAATAAGAATAATGTTTGGGTACATGGCCTTCAACTCGGGGGTTTCTAATGCCCTTTGTGATTTTTCACATGAGTTGAGGGTTGAGTATCCTCCTCTGTATTAACTTATTTTGCATCCTTTCTAGTTCTTTTATTCATTTTGATTTCAGAATGAGGTGTTGGTTAAGAAGAGAAAATTTTGTCCTGTTATACCTGATTGGGAATTTAACTCTGGTTTTGATCCAGAATGTATTGTTCAGAGAGTAAAGGATGAAAAATGGGTTAATTACAGGGGTGAGAATGCTCAGCCCTCACCTTGTGTGACTGCTGAAGATGTTGCTAAGAAAAATGTTAAATTTGATTTGGAAAATCTAAGATTCAGGGATCCTAATAATTTTATACCTGGGAATTTGCATTCATGTTTACATGAGTGGGAAAAAATAGATGCCCCAGATAATGTTCTTGAATGGCTAAAGGAGGGGGTTGATGTTAAAAAGTTTTTTAAACCTTTTAAAGGAAACTTTAAGGGTAAGAGTTACAGTTCGGATGTCCCACCCTCAGTTTATTTTCCAAATTCTACCTCTTGTGCACAATTTAAAGATTATATTGTTAAGACATTGTATAAAAGGTTGGAAAATGGTTCTCTTACACTGATTGGGAAGGTAGGTTTTTGCGAGCCACCTCACTTTGTTTTGCCTCTTACAGTGGAACCTGCAAAACCACGTTTGTGCCATGATGAAAGGTTTTTGAATCTTTGGGTGAAGGATTGCCCTTTTTCTTTAGATACTTTAAAAGATGTTCCACGCTTAGTTCAGAGAGGCATGTTTATGTCTAGTATGGATGACAAGTCGGGATATGATCATATTTATTTGAGTGAGCAGTCTAAAAAATATTTTGGATTGCAGTTTGGAGGATGGTTTATGATATTTAATACTCTTCCTTTTGGATTTAAAGCAAGTGCGTTTATTTATCAAAGTGTAGGTATGGTGGCTACTAGTTGGTGTAGGTCTTTAGGTGTACCATGTTTGCAATACATTGATGATAGATGGATTGGGGGATTTTTGCAGTCTCTTTTCCATGACCTTGAAGTTTCTCCAAATGACAGTCACCTGGATGACAGTCAGGTAGCAGAAAAGGCATTATATATTGTCTGTCAAGTGATGATAAGAGTTGGATATTTTCTCAATATTAAAAAGTCAGTCTTAGTTCCAGTGAAATGTATAAAGTTTTTAGGGATGTTAGTTGACTCTGAGAGATTAGCATTTATTATTCCAGATGAGAAAATTCAGAAGTTTATCGGCTTAAGAGAAAGTATCTTAGATTGTGATAAGACAAGTGTTCTTACTTTACAAAAGTTTGCGGGCAAATGTGTATCTTTTATGTTAGCGTTTCCTGGGGCTAAGTTGTATACAAAGGAAGTAAACAGAGCAATAGGTTTAGCAGCTAAAAGAAGTGGTTTTGTGGATATGACAGATGATTTGAGACAAGAAATTTTGTATTGGAGATTTATAGATCATTGGAGTGGTTGTTTTTCTTGGAGGAATGAAAAGCATTTACAAATTACAGTAGCCTCAGATGCATCCAAGTTTAAGTGGGGGGCCCTATAGTAGATGTTAAGGGTCAACAGATAGTGTGTGCAGATTACTGGAGGAATGAGGATGATAGGCCAATTCATGTTAAAGAGGCTCAAGCTTTGTTCAATGCTCTATGTTCAGTCAAAGATGTGGTAAAAAACCACAGGGTAGACGCTTATGTAGACAATTTGGCTTGTGTCTATGGTTGGGAGAGCATGAGTGGGAAAGACCCTGCTTTGAACAGAATTATGAAGAGTTTGTGGAATTTCAGTGTGGATAATAATATGGATTTGCATTTGTTGTATGTGAAATCTGAAGATAACCCAGCAGATTGTCATTCTAGAAGATTGTCAGCATTGGATTGTATGTTAACTAGGGAGAAGTTTGAGACTATTGAGAAGAGGTTTGGTCCACATTCAGTTGATCTAATGTCCCTTGATTCAAATTGTATGATTAGCCAAGTAAATGGGAAACCTTTAAGGCATTTCACACCATACCCGACCCCATTGTCTGCTGGTGTGAATGTATTTTCTCAGGATATAACATTGGAGAAGAATCCATATGTATTTCCTCCATTTAGGCTTATTCTTCCGCTTATTGTCTATCTTAAAAACCAGGGTGTTGAGGCTTGTACAATGGTTATTCCAAAATTATTACCAATCCCAGTTTGGTGGCCTTTGTTCAGTCAGTATGCAATGGATAGGTTTGTACTTGGTAAGAAAGGGGAAAGGGGTGTGCTTTTATTCCCTTCAAAATCCGGGTTTTCTGAAGCAAAACATGGGTTATTGTATGATTTAATTGTTATCAGGTTAGTTCTTTCAAAGTAAATAAAAATTTCATTGTATTTTCAGGTAGTTCTGGTCAGTGAAGTTGATTCTCAATCCTTGTGTAGTGGTGTTGTGAAGAAGAAATGTTTGATGCAATATTCTGAAGAAAGGCGCATTGCTTACCTGAACAATTTACTAGATTCTAAGGCATACTGTAAGAAAAAATTAGCGTTAAAGTTGGATTTTGAAAATGTTATAGGAAAAAAATTTTTCAAAGCCGCTCCAGAAGATTTAAGATTATTTCTTCTGGGAAAGGACAGAGTGGGTAAGACTCAAGTTCATGATTTATCTTGTCCTTTTCTTGGTGTTGCAAGTGCTAGTTCATGTTCTTGTCCAGTGCGTCTAGCAGCTGGAACAGTCTCTTCTTACATTGCGCAATTTAAAGCAATGTTTATTGAGATAGGTAGAGTTGAACCTTGGGATAATGCAAGACATTTGGAAAGATGTAATCCAGCAGATAGTATTCTCTTAAGGAGGTATGTTGATGCAGTAAAATTAGAACAAGCAATGTCGCATGTGTCTTCGAAACAAGCCAAACCGATTTTTCTGAACAAATTGGAAAAGTTGAGTTTGTATTTTAATGATCAATTGTCAAAAAAGGAATTTACTGTTGGAAATAGATATGTTTATTTGCGAGATCAAGCTTTCTTTAAAGTTTTATTTTATTCTGGTGATCGTGCTAATGATTTGGCATTGTGTTTATCTCAGGAGGTGAAGAAGCTGTCAGATGAGAAGAATTATTTGTTGTGCCATACTGTTGGGAAAACCCTAGGTAATGGGCATGTAAATGAATTTGTACTACCTAAGGTTCAAAATCAAGTTATTTGTCCAGTTGAAGGTTTGAAGAAATATGTAGAAGGCTCGAGGGACTTGGGTGTTGATTTGAGGGTAGGTTATTTGTTTCGGTCTTTGGACTCATCAAGGACTTTAGTGTTAGACAATCATGTTACAACTTCAGCAATGTCGGATAGGTTAAAAAAATATCTTATTACTTTGAATATTTATGAAGGGGAAACAGCACACAGTTTTAGGGCAGGTTGTGGTATTACCCTGATGGCAAATAATACAACTTCTTCAGAAGAAATTATGGAGCATGTTGGTTGGCGAAGTCGGCAATCATTCAACAGATATTCTAGGATCAATAGGATAGTTGGTACATCTGGGGTGGGTGATTTGTTAGCAAAGGTGTCAGTTTTGAAAGATAGGGACGCTAATGTTATTTTTGACAAATTTGGGGATTATTCTAGACTTCCACAAGCATTTGAGTCTAATTAGAGGGTTGGGGGAGTCATTTGAACTAGTTATGGTTATTGGGATCCCTGTGTCTTATATTGTATTATGCATTGTTTGTATGGATTAATATTTGTTATTTCAATAAATGATGTATTAATGTTTTATTGTTGTTTATTTAGTAATGGGTTAAGTATTGGGAGAGACTTAGTGGATGATGCCATGCATGCAACTGTTTGGAGTTACAAACGTAAATGAGAGGTTGGGTACTTGAAGTAAGAGTTTTCCTATTTACCCAATACTTATTACCCGAGTCACTTTGAGAGTGTCTTACTTAGGATACACTAGCTGCCAGGCCCCTGTGAAATATTTTATGAACTGACAAATCATTTACCTGGAGGGGTTGTTGTGGACTTCACACAAGACGTTTGTACAGCTTCCGTGATCCGTGGGGAGGTAACTGTCTCCCATCAACAAGTTCATAAAGGTAGTCTTACCCACCGCTACTTCTCCTGTAATTATACCATTCTTAATTAAGATTATTGGTCGAAGAAAAAATTATAAAAAAGCTAAAGTAATCAATATTTATATTTTTGTCTGTCTGTCTGTCTGTCTGTCTGTCTCTCTCTCTCTCTCTCTCTCTCTCTCTCTCTCTCTCTCTCTCATACTTAATTAATACTCAACTACTCCTGGGGATCTTAATTAGTTGGGATGGAAGAGCATGGGGTCCCACAGTCAAGCACTGTGGGTATTAGGGTTTTCTTTTAGAATTAAGGAGGGGCTAACCTGCTATATAAACTCGCAGTTCGCGGTTCCCTTCCTTGAGAGCCTCCATTCTTCTGTGGAGAACCTCTGTGAGGGAGACGGGGGTATCCTTCATCACGTGATACTGGAGGGTCAGTTTCTCCAACATGTCCAGGTCGCTCTCCTCGAGCGCCTCCTCGGCGTCCTTGTATAACTCATAGCAGGCCTTATAACTCTTATCCGAAAACATAGAATCAAGCGATGTCTGAAAATTTTTAAACGAATTTAAAAAAAGAC
Organism: Magallana gigas; assembly: GCF_902806645.1. Taxonomy (NCBI): domain Eukaryota; kingdom Metazoa; phylum Mollusca; class Bivalvia; order Ostreida; family Ostreidae; genus Magallana; species Magallana gigas. The sequence goes on along the minus strand of NC_047563.1, from coordinate 18,913,947 downwards.
TTTTTATAATACTAGTAATAGAATTTAAACATTGATAGTTATACACGCTGTCTTATCAATCAGAAGATAATTCGAAATTGCCATCAAGAAAATGTTGGTGTACATAAGATATACTAGTAATTGCAATTTTCAAAAGTTAGATTAACCAGAGACATAAATTACAATATGCTATTTTATGTCTCTGGATTAATTAATACAATCGCATTGGAAAAATGGATGTCGTTACTATTAAAGCAATATGAGCTGCAATTTTCATGATGATTTTTTTTTTAACGAAAATGTTATTTTCTACAAAAATGACAAAAAATATCATGGTTTATAAGTTTCTATTCGCCAAATTTTTGTGAAAAAGGCCGTTAAGAAGCCTTAACTAGAGCAAAATTAAATTATTGTCGTCCTGTACAACAATTGATTTGCTATATGTTCCTTAGAAGAGAAATCTTTCCTCTGACAAAAATTAATGATTTTTCTAACCTTATTTATCATAAAAGTTTAAGTTATATGCAGACTTATCATACTAGTAGGTTTTTGCAGCAAAATAAAATTCTAAAAATTGAAGCTCATATTGCTTTAACTTTACATATTTATATAAAATAAATATAAGCAAGAAAATGTTAATGTTATATCCACACCTCGCTATAGAATCACTTACTGACGGATCATCCTCACTGCTGGCCATATCACATGTATAATGTATACTCCAAAACCACGTCAAGACTGATGATGAAATTGACTAAATGATCTTTTTCCCATTAGACTGTTGGTATATACATGTCCATTACATTTGTAGTGCACGGTTTTACGTACGAGATCAGATATACGTGTACATGTCCTTGTACTGACAGATCGGGTCAGTATAACCATTGTTATTTTCTACTGTTATCAATTTATTCATGTATACACTGACTATATTTACAAACGTCAGAAATGTCTAACTTTATCACATCTCCCACCCCCTTGATATTAAAGTACCTGTTTGTATATTTCGTGATTAACATGCATCCAACTGTACTGTACAAAAAGTGAAATATATTAACTTTGTAGTAATCAAATTTCTATTCAGTTTCTGTAATAAGTTAAACCTGGCCTCCCTAAAATATTTTGTAACGGAAAAATATAACTCTAAAGGTGACCAGACCTTTAGATTGTAAAACTGGTAGGGGGATTCTCTGGACACTTATACTGTTATTCCCCCTACGCATCTAACAGAGAAATACATGTATACTGTTACATAAACCTTCTAAATACTTATGTACAAATCTAAATATATGTATGATATCTATATATTTTTCATGTAACAACCTGGTTATTTTTTGTCCTCCTATCTTTGCTTTATTAATGACATACTTAGCATGGAACATTTCACATGCGGAAATTTACTTGTAAATGAATATTTTTCTCCTTTTTTTTTCGTGCTAAACTGTAGTACAAAAAAGTTCCAAAATGTATGTTGCACTAAGCCTCTGCGCAGGCCCACTACCTTCTGTTTTGTTACATATATATGATTGAATAAATGTTTGAAAAAAATTATATTAAAACTCTTTTCATAGCATTTCATTTTTGTCAAAGTTTTCAATCAAGAGACATTAAGACAGCATACAATTTTTGAATTAAGTTCAAGTTTGCTCCATAATACTGGGGTCAGCTCCATTATATTTTATCTTGTTAGAATACATATGTGTATCTAATATACGATAACATGCGCGGTTTCAGATATTTTTTCTCAATAATTTTATTTTCCAGGAAATGGGTCTATTTTTGATAAATTTACAATGTGAATTTCATAAGATTTTCTAGGGGAGTAAGGACCATCTGGCCCCATGAGACACCCCCTCTCTAGATCCGCGCATGTGTAAGAAACAATACCCCCCCCCCCACCCTCCTATAAACAATCATTATAAAAGGGGAAGTAACTTGTGTACATAGAGATTTCTCATTTGATTGATAGTTCTACGTCTTAACCAAAGTAACTGACGCAAGATAACATGCTTTCTCAAAGTTCAAATGTCTACAAATATTGATTTATCCGCCTTAGGGTTTTTACGTGTTTTGGTTTCAGGTTGCATCTAAAATAATCAGTCTTAAAATATCTGCATATTAATTAAGCATACATAGACTATGAACTTGACTTACTACCCACTTCCGCGTGTATGTGTTTTATCAAGTTAAAATTTAATAGGTTGGATTAGACAACTGTTATATGATAGGTTATCTAAACATCCAATCAAACCATTGAAAAAGTAGTGATCACCCAAATAAAAGATACATGTATATAATTGACTGGCATATATAATTATCTCAGGTTGAACCGTCAAGAGAAAACGATGATAACCTGACATGTCACGTATGTGTTGTTTTATTGGCTAGCATGTAGTTACATGTAAGTAGACCAATACTGACAGGTTTTATACAGATCAAGCAGTCACATAGTACCACACATAGAACCAAATAGTACCACAGATAGAACCACATAGTACCACAGATAGTACCACATAGTACCACACAGTACCACAGTCACTCGACACAATGGACATTTCTCAACTTCTTGAATGAGATCCGAAAAAGGGAGACAGAAAAATTATACAAAACGTTCCTTATTTTCAAACAAACTTTTAAATATAGAAACAAAATGAAGGATCATGAAGCAATATGAGTCTTAAGTCAAAAATTGTTCACTGCCTCAATATTTCTTGATTGAAAACACTGACTAAATTAAAATGAAAGGTGTCTTCATCATATAAACTATGATAAGAATCATCTTAAAACCGACTGAATTTTTGACGCAAGTCTGAAATTGCTTCATGATCCCGAGGCCAGGAATTTTATAAAACAGACAATTACCATACTTAAATTCAATAAACTACCTATGAGTGGGATAATCAACAAGCAACATTTAAACAAGCATACTTTTTTCTCACAAATATAACAATCATCATAATATTCAAGGAGTTAATTCAATGTGTATAAATATAAGTCATATTTACAATATATGTTAACGTGTTCTAATATCTATCAAGTCATTTGTCTATGGAGACTCAAATCTACACAACTGTACATGTAAATCTACTTTCAACAACAAAAATGAGAACAAAAGTAAAATATTAAAATGTATCACATTTCTAGATTGATGTTTGTAGAAAGAAATCAAACCTTAGATATTTCTTTAACATTTAAACATCATACACTGTCTTTTTCTTAAAATACTTGTCTCATGTTCTATTTTAGAGTCGTAAACATGATAAAAACTATTTGACTTTTTCCTACAAGTACAATATATTTGCATTCAGATTGTCCACAATATTTCAATGTGTTTTAATAAATGTAAACAAAAAATTTCAGCCGATTTTTGTTATGTTTTGTACTATTGAATGACGCATAAGACACATGTATACTTGAATGTATCATTGGAAATAAACTACAGAGGTTACTAAAAAAAATAAAAGCTTGAATATGATGTTTCAATATTTTGCATCCTAAAATTGCAGTGTTTCTGTAAATAAGGTTTTTGTACAGGAAAATATTTTATAGTCTCCTTAAAATTTAAGATGAGCCTGGAAAAAATTCTTGTAAAATATATATATATCATTTGATACACGCATATAACATATTCTATTTTCCTCAAATAATCAATAAAATCATCAGTTATTACGAATAAAATGAACTAAACAATGTAAGGAGCTTAACGTGATAGATATACAAGTATATAACTACATGTAGTTTAACCTATCTCTAAATGGACGGACGTTCTGGAGTGTGAACACAGTAGATTTATTATGTCACCATAAAATCAGGGCAAATTCATGGACGGAATGATCTGGTAGCCGATATGTTTCATCCTTCCTCCTTACACACCAATAAATAGTACGCAATAGCTCCACGACTAGAGAGTCAACATACAGATCAAAAGAAAGACTCGGAAAGGATCACAAGCAAAATCACCCAGGAATGTTAAGTACAATATACATATGTAAATAATTTGTTTGGATACATTTAAGTTCAAGATAATACTTGTAGTGATTCATGAATTAAATCATACTGCATCATAAGTAATGATCAATCACTTTCTTAGGTGGTTATGTGTCTATACAGAAAAATAACTGCATTTTAGTAACACATTCTAAAAATTTCATCCCAAATAAATTTCATCACAAATATTTGTAGGCAAACTGAGAGGATTTGGATAATTTAAATGAATATGCAAATAATTAAAAAAGTGAATTTTGTGTTTCAAATATAAATTTAAAAATCCTAGGTCAAGGTCGCCACTATGAGCCACTGGGGTTATCTAAAGGTTCAAGGTCAGACTGGTGTGTCTCTATTCTCTGTAACAGCTGCTCTGCCACTGGACAAAACTGCTCTGTCCAGGTTTCTTCAAAATAGTCTGTCATTTCATCATCAGCCTCATCCTTGAAAGATAGATCCAATGCAGAATCTCGATCTGTGTGGAAGAAAGATTGAAACGGTGAAAAACAAAACCTACCAAGTTCATTTTAGTAGATATTTCATTTCACATGTACATTTTGTGTGATCCTTGTTCAGGTTTACAATGATAATGAGCATAAAAAGTCAATATGAAAGCAAACCAAATTTTTATCAACAATCGAACTTTGTTAAACAATAAAGGCTATGTGGACAACCAATTGTAGCATTTTTGATAGGGTGTGAATAATTACCCAGTAGCTCAGCAAGCAGCTCTGTCAGGTCCTGCGACTCCTGCTGACCGAAGCAGTCGTTGGAGCTGGTGATTTTGCCGCTGTAATTCCATAGAATCTGGCACACCAGACTGGCCAGCTCCCAGTCGGTCCGACTGAAGTCTCTTAGTACCTCGATCAGTCTAAACAAAATTCAATGTATTGTCAAAGCAGTAGCAGATTATTTGAGCACAGTATTTGAGGGAATGTGAAAATGGTAATGTAACAACCAATTATTTACTTGTTGGCCTCGATTACTGTGGGTTTTTTTTAATATTATAAGTATCAAATTTCAAAACCAACCAGAATTATGTTTCCAAGATAGGTAAATTTCTGAACCTAAAATTTTGTTACGGTACATAAAAAGTGTTGGCAAATATCGTACTATGATGAACATTTCATATCACAAATCATCTCCAGAACAGAATTCCAAGAAAATGATGTTCAATTAATACTGATAAAACCACAATTTCAACATTGCCATACCACAAAAGAAAAGTTTAATATCTATTCTTAAATACATGTATAATTTAAAAATTGGCTTACTTTCTGATGCCATGTTCCTGTTTCAACATGGGCCTATTTTCTTCATCCACCATGAAGTTAATCAGAACTCCACAAGAAATGTAGACCACCTCCCTGTTTCCTGAGTCCAGCATAGTCACCAGCATTCTGTCAACTGAACAACAATTTGTTGTCATAAACACTGCAACACATTTCTATCATTTCATGACTTTTATTACCCATTTTAATACTAAAGGACAGTTTTGTGTTACTATTTTGCACAAATTATTCAAGGAATTCACCTTTTAGAACAATTAATCTCATTCAAGATTTTGAATTTTTTTCAAAACTTAAAGAGTCCAGTGCAGATTTTTGTAATATATATGAAAACGTTAAGAAAATGATTACTCTTAATTAGTATGTATGCCAGCAATGATAAAATCTACAACTTAACAAAACTCATTAGGTTGCATTGCTGACTGTTATTAAACAAGATGCACTTTTCTGATATAACACTGGCGTCGGAAGCATATTGAAAGTGGGGGGGCTAGACTCATCCTCTGAAATATTGAGAAAAAAGTAATTCCCAAAATCATGGAAATCCTAATCCGTGGGGGGGGGGGGGGGGGGGGTATACCTATACTTTCCGTAAAAAAAAAAATTACTAACCCAACAATTTTTTTCTTCCAAAATCAAGAAATTCCTAATCCTAATCCGTAGGGGGGGGGGGGGGGGGGGGGGTAGTATGCTTCTGAATCCAACTTTTCAATCTTTCAAGGTAAATCTAGAAACAATAATCTTTCCTGCGAGAAAAAGTGGAGGGGGGGGGGGCTGAACCTAATGGTGAGGTATAAATTTGCAAAAAAGTGGGGGGGCTAAGCCCCCCCCCTAGCCCCCCCGGTTCCGACGCCTATGTATAACCAACACAACATTAGGTTTTACTGTGGATTAATCTGACTAAAAGCAAAACATACTTTTCTGATAAATCTACACAACATATATTAGGTTGTACTGTGGACTAATCTGACTATAAACAAAACGTACTTTTCTGTTCGGCCAGGAAGTCCCTGACTACCTTCTGTCGTGTCAGATTGGCAAACACACGACACGCCTCCACCATCGCCTCCATGTTGTTGGCCAACACGAGCTTCAGGAGGACTGAAGAACAAAATAGTAATAAATATGTAAACATATAATTTGGTGTTATAAATTACTATTGGTTGGAAGTCAATCAGGAAAGGAAAATGGGAATAACAAAATAATATAGTTAGCTGCAATATTCAATTACATGTAAAACAACACAGTTCTTGTTTTAACAGTTAAATTTGTTGTATGCATTAATATGAATTTTTTAAAATAATTACATCAGATATATGGCCAATGTGTGTAATGCTACAGTTTTACATGGAAGGGTCTCTTTGAATTTCAATGGAGAGTCTGTATTAACTTTGCTCAAAGATAACAGAAGACTGTGAAATCAAGAGGTGTACCTTCTAGGACCCGCACTTGGAGAGTTGTTATGGCACTGGTTTTGGTGTTGTAGAATGACAAATTGTTGATGGTTGCCACGGTATTAAGTACAAGTTCTTCACTACTGGAAACCTCTTTAGTTTCTGAAATCAAGGAATTATGATTTATATTCCGGTGCATAATTATTTAATCTGAAAGACCTGTAATGATATTCATAAAACATGTAGCTAGGATAGCAATAGTAATAAAGCAATGTTACAAGTCAGACATGCAAATCAAATTAAAAGCAGTACCAACTTCTTGGAACATACATATATTTGTGAGTAAATGAAAAGTTAACATAATAAATCATAATATGGTTTAAAAATAATTCATTTAATTTCAATATCTTTAACAACAGATTAATCATTCTTTTAAATGAGTTTCCTTTTTCCTCCAGCGTAAATCATATTCATACACATGACCTGACAGGGTGTCACTTTACGAATCACATGTACCAACAGAACTTAATAATATTCTCCTATCAAATCAAGGAACAAATCAAATTCCGTCAGTACCTAATACTTTGAGCAGGAAGTCCACACACTGGTAGTTGGAGCATATGACTGGTCCAACATTCTCATTGATTGACAGGTTGGCTATGACCCTGATGACCTTTATCAGTACATCCTCTGTCTTGTTGACGGTGCTGCCATCCTCTGCCACTTCTTTCTTGGTCTCCTTTCCTTGGTTCTGAATAGATTGTAAAGAAAATATTATAAGTAAGTGAAAAACATTTGAAACATTTGATAAAAACTCCTATTTCTTTTGTTAAAAGTAATTTTGAAAAATTCAAAAACTGAGTAATAAATATGGCCAAAAAAAATAAAATAAAAATCAGTATCAGTTAATACAATGTGGATGTGTCTAAGAGACTGATCATTAACAAACTTTGGCCTAGGCACTACATGGAAGAGTGAGCAGAAATGCTGCCTGATGAATAAAGCTTGTATTTATTTATGAAATTAAAGAAAAAAGTTTTACCATTACATCAAAAAATCTCAGTTAGACACATTCTTAATACATCTTCACATCACTATCAAAAATTCCATAAGACTGATTGTTAATATATTGGACAGTGACTAGTTTCTGATGTTGAATAGAATAGATAATACATTTAAGAAATAAACAACGATTATTTAGTGAACATGGCGTTATGAATAGCAATTGCTCTGTTGGCATATTCCATGATGCGCGCTTGCGCATCATTGAAAATATGCCAGCAGAGCAGTTGCTATTCATAACGCCATGTTCACTAAATAATCGTTGTTTATTACTTATATTTGCATTTTACCACTCGCAAATACCCTATATTAGCCTAGACCTGACATTTAGCTATTACATCAAAAGTAAACATTCAGACTGTAATGTATCTTTTTAATTCACATAGATTTGTTAACAGAATCAATGATATGTTATAACAGTAATTCCTTTAAAATGTTATCAAAAACATGTTTTAATATTACATGTAAATACGTCAATATTAATCGAGTTGGAGAAAAACACATGATGTATCGAATAGTGGTTTAAATCTATAACGTCATGGAAAAGTATATATAACGTTACACCTTTATGACGTCATAGTATACTGACAGAGCAATTGCGATTATAGAGAAATAATTGCAGCTCCTCCGTATGGGCTTACAGTGGGAAAGAACAATGGAAATGCAAATGTAGGATAATGAGTGCAGATGCTAAATGGATGCACACCTTGACATCCTGCTCCAGGTAGAACCGGAACAGGGACAGGAGGATGTCAAAGGATCCTGCCTCCTGGAACAGCCTCAGTCTAGCCACCTCATTCTTTGCGGTCATGTTACCCAGCACGAAACTGACCCGCACTACCACATCCTGAAAGCAGAGGAAAGCATTGATAATCACATTTAAAGTGTAAACTATATGTACATTTAATTTCAAAACACTAGGAATAAAGATTTTTTTTTCCTGTGGAAAATTTGATTCATGCTGTAAATCTATCAAAACGTACATTTCTTGTGTTTTGTACATGATCACTATCAGCTACATATCATTTAATATTTATTCGTTTGATGAGATATCGGCGCTTCTGATTGGTTGAAAAATTTCTTTGATACCTGCATCAATAAAATTTTCGCCACATCTACTTTTCTCAACTGCTCTGATCTAACACTATTTATAGAACAGGAATTTCCAAGATAAACACTGTCAACAAAATGTAAAGTTGTGTCTGTTTTATTGTCAGCAAACAAAATGCAAACTTGTGAATATAAAAACTTGAAAGTTTAACCTTCAAAAATAAACAAAACACTTTGTTTGATTCACGAAATAGAAAATTAAGCGTCTTCTCACGATTTCGTCTGCTTGAGATCAATCAACATTTACAACGAGGCTGGCTGTTCCTTTTAAGGATTTCAATATTATAACGAACATATAGGCATATAAACTTTCACGGTAACACTGCTGTTCAAATTTGGTAACGATAATTTTTAAATTTACACACGTAGATGATCGGTCATCAAAATAAGCGTCGTAAAGAAAAGCTATGAGTAATGCATCAACTCCTTCGGTGAATTCCAAGCAGCAGATATATATACCATTAAGTACATCACTGGCAATCTAGTTACCACAAAGTTTACAAAAGTCGCTTATACCAGTATATAGATACTATTCTTTGTCGGCATATCAGCTATTTTCGTCCACGATCGCTTTTCCTTGGATGGTTATGTCCAGTTGCATATTCCAGCAATCTCACATGAAAACTAGTTTTAATACAAGTTTTTCTGCACAGTGAATGATATCACAAGCTATCGCATGTATTCTCCTTTCGTTTTCAATTCAGTCGGTTCAGATTTTAACTCACTATTTGTGTTTAATCCATTAAATTCAGCCCAGTAGCTCTGCATCAGCTGAAGGCGAATCCATTTTGAATATTGTTGCTGTTGTTGTTTTGTATTCATACGCGCCGCTTCATTTACATTATTTACATTTTTGATCAATGACACTTCACATTTTTTTATTTGAAAATGTTTTATTAAATGATAAGAAATGAAGATAATAATTTTTCTATTGATCGACGTATCAAAGAAAAAATTGACCAGAAAACTTTTTCATCAATGCGCTACGCGCATCGATGAAGTTTTCTGGTCAATTTCTTCTTTGATACGTCGATCAATAGAAAAATTATTATCTTCATTTCTTAAGTCAAATTTCTGGCATTGTTATATAAAGGCCTATTTAATGTACTGTAATGTTTTTGTTTCTTGTAACAAATCTAAATGTATTAAATTTTAATAATGTCATAACTGGTAACATATTATTAATAAATATCATATCACAAAAAGCCACCAAATGAAAATCAAATTTACACAGTTTAGTTACTGAAAATAACTCTGTTCATTTTTTCTACTAACAACTCTTTAATAATACTTTAAACTGAAAACTCTACTGCTAGTACTTAATACTTTTACAATGTAACACAGATTTGTGTATAATATACTGACCGACTTGTGCTGATGTTTCTGGAGGATGCTGACAAAGGACCTGTAGGAGGTGGGGTGGTCAGCCAGGGCCGTGCAGCAGTCCGTGTGTAAGGTCACCTTGCTGTAAAAATAAGAACCCATGTTTTAACATCAGTGTCCTAGGTAAGGTGCTGACATTAACAGGTATGTTTTTAATGGGTTTTTTTCATAATACTGTAGATAGTAAAAGTGCTAACACTATAAATTCTGATATAGTAGGTTTCAGTTCTATTGGATTAATCTGGAAAATTCACTGATTTCTAATTTTTCTTAGAGTACTTGAATATAAATGATCATAACATTGGTACCGAAACACTGATTGTCAGATAGACTGTTTCTGACCTGAATATCCTGGATATGTTGAGCATGAGGTCTCCGTCTGAGGTGAAGCTGTCGATGATGAGACAGAGCGCCTCAATCACCTGACATCCCAGGAGGCGTTCCCTGCTGGAGCCTGTGTCAGCGAGGTTCCTCAGTGCAGCTGTTGCCTAAAGAAAGTAAAACAATGTTTACTAGGGGACCTCAAACTAAACTACACATAGTAAAAAAATGTCAACACTCAGACGGGACCTAAAAAATTACTAAGAAGAAGGCATTCCAGAGTTTTCTGCATAAATGTATCTGTAAAGGGTTATTCTTCAAAGAATGAAGACTTAATCATCATAGATTAATCATGTACACATGTACATATATTCACATTAAATTCTGTTAGACTTACTTGGACTAGAATATTTCCCAGCTGAGTTGAGGGTTCACTACCTTCTCTGATCTGAAAAATTTGATTGATTTGACTTTAAAAATCATATCAATTCCTGTGTAACTCTTAACAACTGAAGCGAGGGTGTGAAGGAAAATTAGTTGACTTACAGTTTTGTTAATACTGTTGAGGAGGATAGCCAAGTTTTCTATGCAGTCTTTTTTGACTAACTGTTTGACTATTGTGGCATTTCCAGTTAAGAGTTTTAGTGACCCAATGCAAAAAACCAATGCTTCACTTGCACTGATAGGGTCGGTACTTTTTAACGTGTCCAATAATACATCTACAACAAAAAGATTAGCTGTTAGATCCAAACAACTCATATAATCTATATATTTCAATAGCATTCACATACATATTCATGGTTGGTGTTATATGGACTTTTTCACTTGATATTAAAAACTTTTTGCTTCAATTCTTATATTAGTGGGCACTTGGTTCAAATCTCACAGTGGGCAGTTCAATGAAAGGTACAATTTTTATGCGTGAATGTTAACAAAGGACCTGCATGTTTTCATTTTATCAGTAGTATCATTCATGCTAAACACTGATTATAAAATCCTCAATTCTTTAACTAGCTAAGCCAACATACCAAGGATATCTCCTTTGAGAAACTCAGGGTCATTCTTCTCATTCCTGCTGATTTTGAAAACAAGTTTGCACGCACTTAAAAGATTATTTCCTGTCACTTTGAACTGTAATAAAAGAAATAACAAGAATAAATTTAAACCAAGACTCAGAAACTCATGGGAAAAATATGATCTAACGATCTAATCAATCTTGGGTTATAACTGTTATTTCATATGATTGCTTACAGCAAGAATTAGTCTGGCCAGTTTGAGTTGAATTCGTGTGTCATCTGCATCAAGGAGTTTGAATATTGATTTGAGTATGGTTGTCCGTTGTTTACAATTCCTGCCTAGTAAATTCTCCTTCTGAAGGAGGGAATAAAGGTCCTCTGTCACCTGTCCTAGTTTCTTTAGGTCTTTCTCTGCACAAAAATACAACAACAATGACTACTCCTTACTTTACAAACAAATTTGTGTAGCCTTCCTTGTACAGAGGCTACACTGTGCTGAAAGTACATGTACAATCTAAAGTACGCAAAAAAAAGTAACACTCACTGCTACTGGCTGCTGTCATTCGCTCCAGGAGTGGAACAATATTCTGACTGTAAAATAGAGCTTCCTCAGCGGTTTCCTCCTCTCGCTTACCAGCTGAACCTACAGAGTATCATTCATAGAAATCATTACTTGTTACTTTCAATCTGAAGCAATATGGTACTTATAGGACAGCATTTGATCACCCTCTGTATCATTGAGGAGTCAATGGACATGATTTGCCGTTTTCCTACTTACCTCCCCTGCCTGTACTTCCAGCACTAGATGTTCTTTTGGTTCCTCCACTTCCTGTCCTACTCTCAGCACTGTAAAACACAAAATGTTGAAATCCAAAATAAAGAACTAAACCACTAAAGGAATGAAGTAATGCTTCACACAGCTACTTTTGAATAACATATAATTGATGATGGAATGGGGTAGTAGCAATTTTCAGATTCATTGGAATATTTCTTGGACAAACATTTTTTGTTGAATAAATCTGTCATCCTTTGCAGAATTTTTTCAGTTTTCTTTGGAGTGATTTTGTGGTAGTAAGTTATGTTCTTATTGAATTTTATTGAAAGATAAAATTTTCTACATCACGTCAAATAACTACCTTCTTGGTGGACTTCTGACAGAGGCAGAGCTGGGGGCTCTGTAGGGCATTTCCCGTCCATCTCCCTCCCCCCTCTCCTCCACCGGAAGCGAGGACCTCTCCTTGGGGCCACTGTGTACTCGCCTGATAGGCTCATCCACTGTCTTAACTAAGTAAAATAAATCAGTTTAATCAGTAGAGTAAGAAATGGCATCCACTGTTTTGAGTGTTTAATGTGAGACATTGATAAACAATGTTATAAATGACAGCCATTGTCTTGACTGTTTGATATAAACAATTCATCAATAAAGTTAGAAATGACATCCATTGTAATGAATCTTTAATTGTGACACATTAACAGACTAGTAAGTGAGAAATGGCAATAAAACAAACCTACATCAATGAGCTGTTATCACTGTATTTTTTTTTAATCAGTGTCATCTTTTTGTTGCCTTATTCAGCAAGATAAATAAGCTTAGATAATCTCATTTTAACATATTAATGACGTTAAAGGTTTAATTATGTCATATAAATGGATAATCAACTCATAAGTCCAATTTGTAAACTAATAAAATATTTTGCTTCAAAAATATACAGAGCTTCTCAATACGTCATACTGAAAGAATTGTTCAAATGACAAATAATTTCACTGGTAATTTACGTTTGGATACCTATCAAGTATACTACATAACTATCAACAATTACCATCACTGGGACTGGTATCCAGGCGAGATTTGACCTCTGAACTCAGAGAACTTTCTACACTGGTGGACTGCTGTAAACGTGTTCTGGTGGCCTTCCCTCTTTGGACTTTATTGGGGTCTGATGGTGGCTTAGGGGGAAGTAACCCTGATTCTACTTCCTCTTCTGATGGGAGTTTTGGTTTCTGAATTCAAGACATAAAACATAATTTTTTTCATCCTGAATGATTACCATCTATTTGAAAATAATCATGCATGTGTTACATGTACATGTACATACCGGTATAAAGTAAACAATAACACTCAAATGTAAAAACAAGTAAAACTACATAAACAAAATCCAAATAAAACTTCTTACAACACATTATGATTCTTAAGACTATAAAGATATAGTGTAAAGGTATTTTCAATCTTTTCAGAAGGAAACAATTAACAAATCAACATGTGCTAAAAAACATTAATATCATTCACAAGAAAATAAAGAGTTCAGTTAGGAAAACATTAATTTTTAAATTTGTTTATAAATTTCCACTGCCAATTATTCCCATTAAAATGATATCCTAAGGATATTATTCTAATACAAGTCTATTTGTATAAGAATACATATAATGTGTAAGCACCCATTCCCTTCATAATCTAGAGCCACTACTTGTTCATGTTATTATCCGAACCATTCAGTTTTTACCACTATTGAATTAAAGCAAGAACCCAGAGAGAAGAGCTCTCCATTCCATTTGGAACACTATTTTTTTTAAAAGTTTCCCCTCATTGAGGCCCCTTCTTTTTAATAGTTCTACAAACAAATTATTTCAGCATGCTAAAGACAGACAGAACACAGATGATGCTTACTTCTTCAGATAGGACAGAAAAGGAAGGATTCTGAAATCAATACATGGTTACATTAGTCCCATATACATTGTCTCTTAGTCAGCTAAGTGTCCAATACTTTGTTGTTGAAGAATAGAAATAATACTGCAATTGGACATTTAGCTTGCAAAGAAGAATTCATTGGAAGTCATGCATATACAAATCACAGATTGGTGCAAAAAAGAAAAAACAGATATAAAGGTCAAGGTCAAATAATCACACCCAGCAAAAGTTACTTTCTATTTATACTACATTACAATGTATATCCATTGGATTTCAAGTTAGTACTTGTACATATCAGTTCATACAATGCATGCTTCATGAATTTCCTACTTATCAGAGAAAGTGCAAAAAAAATCAATAATCTGGCAGTATAGGTATGTACTTCTTTCAACTGTGTGTTTCTTAATAATTAATTCTCTTATCAGATCGGAAAGTCAAGCAACAAAGAACCTGCCGGCAAGACAAAATTCATTTTCCTGATTAATGTCCTTTAGAAAGAGCGTTTGTTGAGATTTATTTTTCTTTCATATTTTGAAGATTATACATTAATTCATATCAATAAATTTTCATCCTCTACTTAAAAATATAAAATTGACAAGCTTGATCAAAATACATACAAATTTTAAAACTGATTAAAAAACGTTATTAATAATTAAATTTCATCCCCCTTTCAACCAAATCAAAGGAGATCATTAACAGTGAAATTAAATTGTTGACTCTTTAAAAACATATATGGGTAAAAAGGAGCACATGAAATGTGTTTAATCAGATGTTAATTTACAAAATAGCTGTAAAACTTGTTATCATGTACATATACCATAAACTGTTTGGTGTAACAAAAGTATATTAACACAAGTGTGGTTATTAACGCATTAACCTTTTAAAATGCTTTACAGTGTGCTTGTTTTTGAGAGAGTGCTGTAAAAGTCTAGTTGTTCTAATTGTTGTGATTTTACATGGATGATGGGTGTAAAATTACATGTTTGAAGGGTGTGGACTTATAAAAATGATCATGCTGATGGACATGGACTTACATTATTGACGAGTGTGGACTTACATGATTGAAGGATGTGGACTTACATAATTGAAGGGTAAGGACTTGCATGATTGAATGATGTGGACTTACATGATTGAAGGGGGTGAACTAACATTATTGATAGGTGTGGATTCACAATGTACATTATTGATGGATGTGGAGTTACAATATTGATAGGTGTGGACTAACATTATTGATAGGTGTGGACTAACATTATTGATAGGTGTGGACTTACATGATTGATTGACATGGACTTATAATATTGATGGATGTAGACCAACATGATTGACGGATGTAGACTTACATTTATTGATGAATGTGGAGTTAAAATATTGATGGGTGTGGACTTATTACAATATTGATGAGTGTGCAGTTACATTATTGATGGACTTGGACTTACGTGATTGATGGGTTGTAAACGAGTCCTGGAAGTTGGTCGTGATGTGTCAGCTCCATCAAAGTGACGAGATCCAAGACTGAAATACAAAATTGAATATTATCGGTACATGCACATTAAATTTCATATCTACAGACTACACAAGTAACCCTTAACAATTTCAGAAATGTACAAGAAGTATATTGCAGTGCTTGTCTTGCAAGTGGTTGGTATTGTTATGTTAAACATTTTAAGAAAATGTTTGTGGCTGGAACTGGAATAGAACCCAAAATCCCCCGTTTATTTTCTAGTCAGGTGCTAGTACACTGAGCTATATAGACCTACATCTAGAATCCACTTAGCTTAGAGTGCTACAGTATATGACCCTGGCTGTGACAGACCAAAGTCACTAAAATAATCTGACTGCAACTGTTCATGAATTACATGTAGTTAACACTCTGCAGGAAAATGTAAGTAACAGGACCTAGGAAACTTAGGTCTCTGTCTAGAACAAATTTTTTTTACAGTTGCTAATGGTCATGGATGCCAATAATATATGAATTTCATCAACCCTTGGTATCTCCATGAGTAGCAGATTCAATTGAAGGGTAAGAACATGATGAACTGTGCACACCAGCATATATACATTTAATACATATTATATATCTCATCCATTAAAAATCTAACAACTAGTTTAAATCAATTAATATATAGAGTAACAAACCTGAAAGAACTTGGTGGACGGTTTTCCGGGGCTCTGGTGCTTGTCGCACCAAATAAAGATCTTGTGGCATCTCTAGGTGTACTCGGCCTCTTTGTTACCACAGCTTGCAGTCCGGTTCTGTTATTTAGAGATTCCTTTGCCTCTGTGATAATTCGTGAGCTAGTTGTGTCTCCTTTCGGGAGGTAAAATGGCCGGTCGGGCTGCCTTTTTCTCTGAGCATTACTTTCCATTGACATTCTGTTGAATTCACATTCCTGATTCAGTGCGGCTGTTCTGAAGTTAACAAAACGTCAATTTAATGTATAATTTATCCGTCTTCCTGCAAACAAACACTATATCTGCATTTAAAAAATGTTATGACAAAAAAAGATCAAAGAATTTTATATCATAATCCTGGCAGCCTAAGTGACACTTCACTGATTAAAACCCTGCTTTGACATGTTCTGATTGCCGTACGCCTGCTACGTTCAAATGGTGAAAATGTGTAATAAAGGGTAATGGTTACTACTTTTCATACTTTATTTCAACCTACCTGTCCAAGATTTATGCAGAAAATAAGTTATAATGGTGAAAATTCAACGAAGTTTTCATTGTTGCTGTTTTATCGGTTGGTTGGAGGAATGTATACATGCGCATGCGCAAATGGCCATCAAACGCCTTTGTCAACTCGGATATGATTTATTCGATCAACCCGAACTTTAAAGGCATTCACTAAAATTTGAAAATCGTCATGGTTTTTTTTTTTTTATTTAAATCATCAATAGGGCTAAACAAGAGAGGTCGTTAAAATATACATATTTTCAATAATTTCAAATCATTTCAATTTATCAAAGACTTAATATAAGTAACTATATAGAATCAAACATGTATTTTTCTCACTTTTCTCTACAATATACCCTGACAGGGCTAACTTTAACTGGAAATAATGTTACTTAAGTATCGGAGAAATCAATCGACAATGCCAGATGTTTTGTACAGAGTAAACTATAAAGAAATTAAAAATAATTCTTTCTTTTTTTATAAATCAGCATGGTTTTTAAACATACATAAATACATCTTGATGAAACTTATTTCAATTCAATTAATGAAAATTGATAAAAAGGTTTCTGAAAAAACATTATTTCGAAAAAAAGATACTTTTTTGTTTTTATTTTTTGTTGTTGATTTTTTTTTTTTAGCTATTTGAAATTTTGAAAGTATTATTTTAGGGATCTCAAGCTAGGTTTGTATTTTAATATCAGCATATTCAAATTTTATTAATAACTTACAAGACAGAAAATATATAATGAAAATTTAAATTATATAACAATTAAAAATACCCACATCCCAAATCCAAACTATTCAGTTTAAGGGTAGGGTATATATACACACCGCAACTTATTTACAAATTGAAAATAAAACACCCCGTCTAACATGAACATTACTATAACGAACTCTTTTGCATCGTTACTGGTTCCTTAATCAGATCCGATTGAAAAATTTAGGAATAACAAGATACATGTAAGCCAACGCTCATCAGTAACACACCCGCTCTGCTGTGAATATACAAAATAAGCAAGTCGACATTTAACAGTCGATTGGTACAAAAATAGATCCCAACGTATGGCATTCATAAACAAATAGTGTGTTAAAGTTTCAAGCATCTGCAATGAGTAGTTGCTGAGAAATCTTTAACGAAAATTTGATTAAAAATCTAAGATAAAAATAAACAAAGTCGTCATTAAACAGGAAGTTGACGTCCGATCGGTACAAAAATAAATTCCAACGTATGGCATGCCTAAACAAATTTAAAATTTCAAGCATCCGCGATGAATAGTTGCTGAGAAAAATGTGACAGAAAGTTTTGTTATGGATAGACAGACAGACAGGCAGACAGACGGACAGACAGACAGACACACAAGGGTAAGACACAACACCCAATTCTCCTTCGGATCGGGGGTATAAACATTTCATATCATCATCATCATCATCATCATCATCATTTATAAAAAAAAATTATTCATCATCATCATCATCATCATCATCATCATCATCATCATCATCATCATCATCAGAGTCTTTCAAAAGTTACAATTTATCCGTTATTTCCCTAAAAGATTTTACACTATCTATATTCCTTATAATATCAGCTGCTCTTTCTGCGATCATTATCGTCGGGGCGTTTGTATTTCCTGAGGGCACATCGCGCATGACAGAAGCATCTACAACGCGAAGATTTTGGATTCCTTTGACTCTAAAAAATTAAGAAAATATGTATTATGTCGGACTGTTTAAGCATCACGTGAATTTCAAAAGCGTTTTAGGTGATCTACATCTTAAACGTATAATGCATAATATATTACCAATTACCCTACCAGTAAAATATTTCTTGACCATTCAGAGGTCATGTTAAAATTTGCATCAATTTTGAGATACATGCAACACTATATCATGCCCTGTGGAAGAATGTACCTAAGTTCTGGGTCTACCACAGCTGTGGGGTCATCTTTAGCCCCCATTCTGCATGTAGATGTGGAATGGTAAATTGTATAAGTGTAGTGCTTTATTCTACAAATCCAATACTCGTCTGAATCTTTAGGGAAACCATCACAGTGTGGGGTATAAGCCTCCAGTGGATCCTGGACAGATGCACCAATTGACTTAAAGGCTTTTGTATTACCAAGTTTCAATACCTTCCGGATTCCTATTTTTAAAGAAGTACGTATTATATAATCCAAGACAAGCTTTTAGAAAGTGGTATAATTGGGTGCTACATGAAAGATCATTCATACGTGCACAATATTTCCTTGATAGCATTATTTTTCTTATTATAAAGAATAACACGATTTTGTTTCAATTAAATCAATGTAATTAAAATTGATTCTTTGTCTAACAATAAATCGGATATTTCAAATGCAATATTAAACTCTTACTCAAACAATAAGAATCATTTAAATTTCAGAATTTTTTTTCGGACGTGAGCAGATTGCTATACCTTTAAGCATAGTTTTGACATCATCTGGGTGATCCAAGTAATTTGGATCTATAAGAGGCGGATCAAAAGGGTCATCACTCTGTAGGCGAATAGTACCCTTACTCTTAGGACGAACAAGAATCGGTAGGACGGTAAATGTCCCAATGTTTCTGTCTTTATAGTTTTGAAACTCCCATCGTTTTCCTTCAATAAGCTTTGATAAAAACATAAAACTCAAATTCATACTAACTTTCAATAATAACACCGACAAATTTCTCTACTTTTTTATTTTTTCAAGATGAAAAGTTTGTATATTAAATATGGATTGTTTATAAATAACATGGATACTAGTTAGAACTGTTATTCGGATAAATACCTTTGGATCAAAATTCAGTAGATCTATAAAAAGGGCTGCAAATTCTGGTTCATACATCATGCTGGAAAAATGTAGCTGCATATATGGAGGAAGGTTATTATCATCAGAGATAAAAACGGTCCCCTCTATCTGTGACCTGCTCATGGCACCTTATGTTTTGTAAAATGAATACGTTAATCAATACAGAATGTGTTGATAATCTCTATAAGATACTGTAGAGTCCAAATTAAACGCGAGGAATAAATATCCGCGTAAATTAGAGAAAAGCACCTCTCGCGAATTTGAAAATGTCGCTTTTATTTTTCGGACATATGTTCACAACGTGGAACTACGATACAAATTCGGCATTCGCGATTTTATGTTCCCGCAATTTGATGGAAACGGTTGAATCGCCTAATTAAGTACTGGCGTAAAACAGGGAATCTACGGTACATGTAGCAAGCACAGGCACCTGACGTTATTTATTTTTCTCATAATAAAATACATACCCTATACCTAATTATACAAAAATATATAACGTTAGGTGCCTGTGGTAGTAGGTCTAACGAATTTTAATATAATACATACATGCAAGCTTCAGATATCATGTCATTTATATGTAACTGGTCGTAAGTAAATTGCTATGGTATTTTGAGGGGAAAAAATTAGCAGGCTGCTATACGATTATGTTTTATCAAGAAGGAACCTGGATACAAGAGAATGAAGAATCTTATGCTATTGGTAACTGTAGCTATAAAAAGTGAAAAAGATTTCTGTATCAAAATTAATATTACTTGTAATATTTCTTGCAAATGCAATCTTTTGTTATGGAATAGTTACTTACCATTTTTTGAAAATATTAAAAAAAAGCTTGAATTAGAAACTGAAATGAAAGGGGCATATTTATAATTTTTCCAATCATGTACAAATTAATCTGCCATTTCTCCTAAAATCAATTTATTTCTCTGTTGATTAATTCTACTCATATACCCATCTTCATATTTGTTCTTCTGAGGTGTAAGCCAAATTGAGATTTTCGATAACCTGTTGTTTAGCATCCCAACGCCTTTCTGTCTGTCGGTTTTTCTGCTTCTTCTCTTACAATCTAGATTCCCCTCTACCTTAGTATGCTTTATTTCAAATTATAAGAATTACCCTAACAAAAAGAGAAGTCGGTGTTGTGAAAAGTTTACAGAATGATGAAGAGAGAGTTGAACAGAGGACGTAACTCTAAATGACAGGTAAATCAGAAAATCTCATCTAAGCCAAAAGCTTACATGTGAATATAAAAGGATAAAGCATTATACACCTTTCTTGAATAAAAAGTATTGAATTAAGTTTGTGGGTGCCATTAGCTTGTCTTTAGTGATTGCGCTTGAAGTGTTGTCATGGAAGTCAACGAATATCATGATGTGGTCTTGTAAATTATCACCGACCGGTAAGTCAGCTACAACAGGAATCTACAAAATTGAGAATAAGTTCATATAATCGATTGAAAATTATTTTGATTGCGAGAAAACTCAAAAATGTTATAAAACTCATGTAATTTTACTCTGCCAAGTTATTACCGGTAGTTAAATTAATTCATTGATTTTGAGAAAAGACTGTACCATTGTCGCCCATACAACCAATAAAAAAAATAATTCTTTATTATGTGAATTATCCATCAAATTAATGTAGGAAATTTTTACGTTTGTTCATAAACATTGCAATAATTTTTACGAAAAAAGTTTAATCATTGGTACACACTAAAGACACAGAAAAGATATCTATACTTTCGTGAGTGATTCTGATAATTTCTTACAGACAACAAAAATTGGACGAAGGGAGTTAAATTATTTCATTCCAATGTGTACCCCTTTTTCCTCTAGGTGTTTCTTTGGACCAATTCCTGACAGCATAAGGATCTGTGGTGAATTAATTGATCCAGCAGACAAAATGACTTCCTTCTTTGCCATAATGACATGTTTCCTGTTATCTTTGATAAATGATACCCCTACTGCTTTTTTGTCTTTGATCAGGATCTGAAGATATTATTTAGAATGTATAACTTAGGAAGTATAACTATTTATTATGCAAATAAATGCATTATGAACATAGTCTGACGAACGATTCATAAAATGCTAGTATTGAAATCGCATACCAATGATTTAATGCCGGTACATGTTTATTAAAAAAAAAAAATACAATGAAAAATAATTAAGACCATTCAAACAATTCTTCAGCTTCGGAATTCGCATTTATATTTATTTCTATCTATTTACAAAAAGCATTTTTTTAAAAAAATCTTTAAAAACCCCAATAAATACACAACATGTAATAATTTATTTTCCTTACTTTAGTAACATAGGAACTGATGGACACATGTAGATTTTTGCGGCCCATGACTGGTCTGAGAAAGGCTTTAGCTGTGCTGTCCCGCTCTCCATTTTTGGTTGTTTCCTGCGATCTACAATACCCTGTTGAAAAGTTTTACAAGTGTATTGTTAATCATCTGAGAGTTAATTGAAAGGTATATTTTAGAACATACATGTAGATAAGGCATGCTCTTTATAATATATAAGCCACCATAGCTTCACGTAATCGGAATTTCTTTTTGAAATTTTGCCGTTTTTATATACTAGTTCATTCACATCTTCAATGATTTCTTTTAAAAGTTAAAAGCAATATTTCATTCCTTGAAAATGAATTTCAACAGTTTTGATACCTTAGTTTAGTTAATCATTTATAAACAAAACATATTTACCTATCTGTGACTTCCCATTACAGTCTGTGATAGACAGACCAATTTCCTCCATTCCCGCTTCGTACACATTCTTATTGAGAGAGGTGGAGGTCCCATCGCTGACGGTTAGATAGCCTCCCTTTCCATGATATTCTAGACCATAAAGTGTTCAATATCTTTTCAATGCTGATAGAAATCAGCAGTTACCAGTGTAAAAACAATTAAATGCAACATATTTTAGTTGTTCAAAGTCAGACCCATCGCTGGGTTCACTTAGATTACATAGACTGGTTATACGAATTTTATACTTGACTTCGCAAGATATTCCACGTTGAGAAATGGACAATGGCAGACAAAATTTGATATTGACCTAAAAATTCTCCAAAAAGAACCAAAGAAAAAAAATTTTGATGTACGAATCTAATATTTTTACCCGAGTTTTGGAGCTCAGGGATTTGGATGTCCTCTGACTTTATGAAATATGGAAGAACGTCCTTGTAACTCCACCCCTTACACCCTTCCTTGGCCCATCTATCGTAGTCATGGCGACTGCCGCGGACGTACTGCAAGTTGTTCAGGCTGCTTGAACCCCCTAACACCATTCCTCGCGGCCAAGCACTCCTCTGAAGCAAGGCACACATTTGTTGAGTACTAGTATGTATTTTACCGTATTTTACATACTTTTACTTCCAATGCATTTTAGGTAGAATTAAATATATACATGTATAGAATAAAATATATACATGTATTTTGATCATTGACCCATTGAGTGAATAAATACATTGAAATTATATAAACATTATAACAAAATCATTAGATAATTAACTTGATACAATCTACCTAAATTTTACATGTAATGCTATGGTCATGCTGGTAATGATTATAAAAATTAAAACGTATTCCAAAACGATCATGATGACCGTTTGGTACTGCTGCAAAGAGCACAAAGTTAACCAAAAGGCTTTGCACGAAAACAATACCTTCTCAACCATTGCCATGCAAGCATTCTTTTGAGGCACTGTTAGGAACTTCCAATCCTGTTTTGATTTCTGAAGCAGTCCAGACGCGATTGGAATACTCATGTTAAAGTTGTCATCTTCTGAACCTCCAGCTTCTATGATGAGCACTGAAGATTTGGGATCTTCCGAAAGCCTGTTTGCAAGAACGCATCCAGCAGACCCTGCACCCACTACCAAATGGTTGTAAAGAAAATGGTACAATTTATTTTAAATGAATCAAATCTACAGTAAATGAGGTTTGATAGTCCGAGTTTTTAATATCAGCACATTTTAAATTAATAAAACATAGGTCATTTATTGAAAAAAATATTAGATTTAGTTTGCTCTTAACGAAAAAAAAATAACGATAATGAAAATAGATCTCTAATCTTCAATTACTGAATTGATTAAAAGTGCAATTACTTACATATGATGTAATCATAGGTAGCATTCAAAGAAACTGTCTCCTCTCCGACTTGATATATTTTGGTGAAATATACAACAGATACACCAATAATTAGCACAGATATGTTCCATTTAAATCCCATATTTTCCGTTGAAATCTTAATCTAATTGTATCTAAAAAAAAATGCAGTGCATGCCAGGGAAGTGCGAAATAAAACACTAAGGCATACTATAAAACCATCTGAATTCGTGGATGCCAATTTTCGTGGATTGCTTAAAATTTACAAGTTTGTAGGGACGTAATTTCGTGTATTATCTTATACCTACCAAAGGAAAAAGACTTTATAACCCCAATTTATTAATTCGTGGATAAGAGGTATCCCCGAATTCCACGAAAATAGAGTCACCATGAAATCTAATGATTCCACAGTAATCCACACTTCACTTCACGCATTCACACATAACAAAACACTCAGCAGGCAGAGGCAATGGGTTTTTTTCTCAATCAAATATACAAAGAAAACAATTGATACATGTACGACACTGATATCAAAGTAGCAGAACACAGTATGGACATCCATATTACTAGCATGATTTAGGTATCTTCCATCGTTCAGAAGGAATCATGAATAAAAAAAAAATATTCGAAATGCCGACAGAAACAATATGCGGAGTCAGCGAACATTTGATTGGCGGCGGAACCTCCCCCATATTTAGATTATTTGAAAGATTTCATTCAACTTTGATTTACAAAATTCTTGTATTTAGATTGGGACGGCGTACTCTAGAACATAAACCTTACTTACAACATATATAAATTCACTCAACTCTGAGATTTTATTGTCTGAATTCTACATATCAAATGAAAATTAACAACCACGCATTCTCTTTTAAATTGTTTACATGTCGTCAGGGAAATTGTTTTTCGTTATACTTTGTTACGCAAATTAAATTGTATTTTTAGTCGGATATTCTACCATTGTAGAATATGTACCTATATTAAACACATTGTAACAAAGAGCATTTTTGTGATAGTTAACAAACTCAAACTGAGTTCGATTATATTCATTATGTCCATTTCACACCGCCTTACAAAATCTTCGTTTTGCTGGTATAGATGATGTATAGAATGACTATCCATAGTAATCCTATATCCATAGTAATTTCTAAATCGTGAATCAATTCCGTCTACCTTTATTAATAATTGTTTTAATTTTACAACTCTGCTTAATGTACAATTACATAATATCTTTATGAAGGTGCATTCGTCATATTCTTAAGGAAAAGGTAGAAAAAATGGGAAACTTGCAAAAAGGAAAAAATCAATGAACTTGGTATTAAACATTTTTCATCAAAACATCTTTAAATGATATATGCTCCGGCTAGATACTGATGACGATTTGATAAGTCAAGTTTGCACCATTAACTTAATAAGCAATTGACATGTTAATTTCACTCTTTCGATAGAACTATGGACATTAAGTGTAAACTTACTTTTTAAAGAATCCTTTATGTTATGGATGGACATTTATGTATTTCAACCCTAAATTTAGAACAATATTTTTTTTTAAATTCTCGATATAAGGTTTAACTTTCAAACAGAAAAACGTGAAATGTTGTATTGTATTTGTAAAACGTTAGTCCCATTACATTAGGCCTATTAAAAAAATTGTGTATTTAGGGTAACACTGATGAAAAAATTAGGTTAGGTAGGTAGGGATTTTTTTTAATTTTATCATATTTTTTTCTGCATGAATCCTAAGAATATTGTTTGTGTCATATTTAAAAACGGACTTTTAAATAGAAATAATATAAAATTCACAATCAGATAAAAACAGACATCTAAAAATGGTAGGATCGGGGCATTTTTGTAGGTTAGGTCGGGTTACCCTAAACACACAACTTTTTTTTAGGCCTTATAAATATGTGCAGCATTAATGTCAATCTGTGAGCCGAACCCATACCGTCGACTCACCATTGTTCGAAAAGGCTCAATATATAACTATTAAACATGAATTAACATTACCTATTTACTAAGTACATGTTTAGTCTATATAAATTTAAGTTGGCTTACCAGAAATGTTTGAACTTTCCCATGAAGCAGTAGTTCCCCAACAAGAGACAATTGCATCCATTTGTATGGTATTTGTTTATTAGATTTATAACTATAATTCAATGATATCTATGTATATCATATAACCAAAATAATTATTATAATACTAGTAGCTAGCACCTACTTAAAGTTCCATGATTAAAAGCTGATTTACAAAATATCATTATTTTGAGTAACAATTTTCTGTTCTTATCTCTACGGATACATTAAGCAATATCACATTTTTTAAATTTATATGAACTGGCGTATGCATGTTCATGTATACATTAATTTTCAAAACAATAATGAAGAATTTATATACATATTTAGACATTAAAATATATGCATTCACACCATCTGCTCAAAACATTTTGTCAATCAAACACTGCCATACTGTTTTTATTAATCAACTATCAACCAATACATTCATCATAATCATCATCATAGTCATCATCATCATCATCATCACCACAGAATTACAATTTATCGGTCCTTTCTCTTAAATATTTTACACTATCTATATTCCTTATCAAATCTGCTGCTTTCTCTGCAATCATTATTGTCGGGGCGTTTGTATTTCCCGAGGGAACATTGCGCATGACGGAAGCATCCACAACGCGAAGGTTCTGGATCCCTCTGACTCTAATAAAATATATAATAATAAAATAGGAAATACATTGTGTTATTTTTTCTAGACATCTAGAGTACCATCTTGAAAACTCGTATATCAACTTTGCGAAACTTCTGGATTCATTGCTGTTTGAAAAGTAAAAATAGCGCTTGGTAAAAATTGTATTTCATTGATTCCTGTGTAAATTCCTGTGTAAATTAATCAATTTTTGGAACTCTATAAACATTTATTCTGATAACATGAATTTAAAAGATAACCGACAATGTCTGTGTTTAAAAAAATGAGAAGCCCAAATATTATATAATATTATGATTATCATAGATGCCTACACCTTACATTCGTTGTTGGAAAACTTAATATTGAATACATCAAACTGTACCTCAGTTCTGGGTCTACCACAGCTGTAGGATCGTCCTTAGCACCCATCCTGCAGGTACTTGTGGGATGATACACTGTAAATGTGTAGTGTTTGATTCTACATATCCAATAGTCGTCAGAGTTCTTCTGAAAACCATCACAATCAGGAGTATAAGCATCAAACGGATCCTGTGGCGAGGCACCAATTGATTTGAAAGTTTTTGTGTCACCTAGTTTTAATACCTCTCTGATTCCTAAAAGAAAATAGATATACATGTCTAGAAAAACAACTATGTATAGAATGTAGAATTGATATTTATAAGAAAAAAATCAACTTTCGGAGATAAAAAATTTGTTTTAACTGATTTTGTAGCAAATCACTTCATATTTTTAATCGCTGAAATGATATTCTTTGTTGAAAAGAACTTAAATTTTTACTGGATAAGTCAAATCAAAGCATGTTTGACGAATAGTTGCCGGAGTATTGATATTGAAATCCTGCTAACATTCTACTTGCAGTACCTTCCATGCAGCAAATTGTTGAACAATTGTACATTGATAAAGAAACGAAAAAGATATATATTTAACCTTAAATTATGACAACTGAGTTCAGTTCATACATAGGTAATTCAAAATCTCGGAGATTTGAAAGACTCTTAAAGTTTATCTAGAACAACACCAATTGGGATAATTGACCATGTGTTGGGCCAAACACTTATTAATTGATTAACAGGATAAGTCTAATTTTTACTATTGCTATATCTTTTTTTTTAGAAACATCATTTTCATATTAGAAATAAATAGAAATCTTGTAAAGTAATATGTTTGCCAGTTAAAAGTTTGACTTTTACCATTTGCATATTTCTGAAAAATTCTAATTATCAAAAAAAAAAACAAAAAAAAAACCGAAATTAATACGAAAGTATTTAATTTTAAACTACATATAGTAATACCTCTCAGCATAGTTTTGACATCATCTGCGTGATCCAAGTAATTTGGATCTATAAGAGGCGGATCAAAAGGATCATCACTCTGTAGGCGAATAGAACCCTTACTCTTTGGGTGAAGAAGAATCGGAAGAATGATAAACGTTCTTAAATTTCTGTCTATAGTGCTTTGAAATTCTTTTCGTTTTCCATCTGTATACTAGAATACAAGATAAAAATATATGCAAAAACACACACATACACACAACATAAAATCAGTGCTTTAATTTTTCTGTTTGGCATATCATCTTCCTTTAAGCCACAGTTTACCTGTGCAGTCATTACATATATGACGATTAGGAATTGAGAAAGTTTTTGCTGTAAAAAATACATTTATATATATATATATATATATATATATATATATATATATATATATATATATATATATATATATATATATAATGCATCAAATCAATATATATCATAATAGATTTTGTAACTGAAAGCATGTAGATAATTAAATGTGACCCAAAGTCACTGTTCATGTATAACCCGACGTCATCTTCGTATTAAACCATGTGTAAACGTTAACACTATTTTAGAATAGAAAGAGAAGGAAATCAATCTATGGTACTTGTATTACCTTTCGATCATAATTCAGCAGATCAATATACAAATTGATGAATTCAGGTTCATACATCAAACTGAAGAAATGTAACTGAAAATATGGAGGGAGGTTATCTCCATCAGCCAAGAATGCTGTCCCTTCCAGCTGGGACTTGCCCATAATACCTGTAGGTTAAACGATTGCTTTATTCAAATTTGAATATGCAAGTCTTGCAACTTATGCAAGAAGTTGTTATTATTCTACTATACAAGTAAGCACATAAATATTACGGTATTTTAAGAAAGAAAATTCTTCACCCATTTGTGTTATCTATAAAGTTACACCTGTTAAAATGATTTGAATATGCAATTTACATCTTAGAATGTGTTATTAGTCTTCTTTACAATTACGCGCATGAAAATTACGGTATTTAAAGAAAGAAAATTGTGCATTCATTTGTTTTAAAAGCTACACCTATTAAATTGTAAGCAGAATGGTGCATAAAATAAACTTGTTTTTCAATTTTCAATGTTTTAGTTAGAAGCTGTAGCATTTTTCATGTTCTTTGCAAGATTGTGTATAAAGAACATTTTAAAGAAAATTGAGCATTCATATTTGTTATCATAAGTTATGTATATTTGTTATTCATAAGCAGATATATGAAATAAATTTGTTATTCCTGAATTACTCACACTGATTTTGCAATTCAAATATTTTTCTTGTCTAAAAGATAATACGTTAAATATATATTGTTTTGAGTATTTTTTTTAAATATCAGATTTATTAATATTTTAATTTTCAGTACCTTATCCGTCCGTGTATAGGCATTTTACACGCCTTATTTACAATCTTTTTAACGGGGGGGGGGGGGGTATTTTTCTCCCCTTATATTTAGTTTTTATAATTCTTCAAAATATTTCCAATCCTCGATCATAATTTGAATGCCATTTGTCAAGTTAAAAGTAAGATACAAACATAAAATTTTTTTATTAATGTAAATAATGCCCCTTTTTACACATGTCAGTTAAAATTTTTGTTTTAATCAGGTTTTGTTTCGCAAGTTTCTTATAAACAATAGAAACAGTTTCTGGTGTTTGTCAACTTGAATTTTGTTTAAACATTTTTCTAGACAATAGCTTGATGACTGACATTCGGATTTTGGTTGAGCATTGAAAATACCTTAAATGAGACATCGTAAACATAACAAATAGAAAAAGAGATATATTTCAAATAAGCTCATGACCAATCTTCCTTACATTACAGTCAAATCTTTATCTTGCTTTCCAACATTTGTTCATATTAAAGTTCAATTTGTTTTAACTTCAACCGCACTGTTAATACACCGTGACGGTATGTCAATTCAATGTCAACATCTTTATTGATAAATTAAAATGTATACTAATATTTACAAGAGATAAATAGTAGGACATCACCTTTCTTGAATAGCAAGTACTTGATAATGTTGAAGGGTGCCATGTGGGTGTCTTTGTTGAGTGCACTTGAAGTGTTGTCATGGAAATCAATAAATGTCATGATGTGGTCTTGTAAATTATCACCAACAGGTAAATCAGCTACAACGGGAATCTATAGGAATTTATAAAAAAGTGAAAAAAAATGGCATCAGAAAAAGTCATACAAATCTAATTAAGTCTTAAAAATCCATTGTGCTTTTGATAATTCAGTCAACTTTATTACGCTCAAACCATTAAATGGTACATTGAGTCATACAGAAAAAATACAACATGAGCCAGGGGTGTATATTTAAGAAATAAGTTATCTTTTTTAATGTATATTGGGATATAAATACGGGCTTTATGGGATTTGATCACGTGACCAACCCGTAGTTATATTACGATATAAATCCAAAATGATACCTTATTTCTTAAATAAATTGATCTTGTAAGTTTTGTTTACAATTGCACAACCATTTAACCATTCTCAGAACAAAAGATAAAATTTGTTCACCCGATGCACTTTATGAAATTATATACGCTGTACTCGTTTGTCACTTTCCTCCATAAACTACCATCTTATAAAGGTATGTTTTCTTACATTGCATCTAGAACTAAAACACAAATCAACAAGTAGATTTTTGTTGATATGCTGCATATCAAATTGATTCCACTTCAAAATTCGACGTTTGTAATTGATTGAGTTCTTAAATTAAAAATGATGATTACATTTATTATTTTTCATAACTAGTGAAGAAGCTTGAATTCTCTACCAAAAAATTATGATTACATTTGTTTTTATTAGCTCACCTGAGCCAAACGCTCAAGTGAGCTTTTCTGATCACAATTTGTCCGTTGTCTGTCGTAGTCGTCGCCGTCGTTGTAAACTTTTTACATTTTCATCTTCTTCTCAAGAACCACTGGGCAGATTTCAACCAAATTTGGCACAAAGCACCACTGGTTGAAGGGGATTCAAGTTTGTTCGAATGAAGGGCCACGCCCTCTGTAAAGGGAAGATAATTGAGAATTATTGAAAATTTGTTGGTATTTTTCAAAAATCTTCTTCTCAAAAACTATTCAGCCTGCAAAGATTAAACTAGTGTGGAGGCATCCTCAGGTAGTGTAGATTCAAGTTTGTTCAAATCATGGTCCCCGGGGGTAGGGAGGGGCCACATGAGGGGGATCAAGTTTTACATAGGAATATATAGAGAAAGTCTTTAAAAATCTTCTTCTCAAAAACTATTAGGCCAGAAAAGCTCAAATTAAAGTGGAAGCATCTTCAGGTAGTGTAGAATCACGTTTGTTCAAATCATAGTCCCTGGTGGTATGGTGGGGTCACAATGGGGTAATGGATTTTTACATAGGAATATATAGAGAAAATCTTTAAAAATCTTCTTTTCAAAAAATATTCAGCCTGCAAAGATCAAATTAAAATGGAAGCATCCTCAGGTAGTGTAGATTCAAATTTGTTCAAATCATGGTCCCCGGGGGTAGGATGGGGCCACAATAGGGGGATCAAGTTTTACGTAGGAATATATACATAGAGAAAATCTTTAAAAATCTTCTGCTCAAAAACTAGGTTAGAAAAGCTCAAATTAAAATGGAAGCATCCTCAGGTAGTTTAGATTCAAATTTGTTCAAATCATAGTCCCTGGGGGTAGGGTGGAGCCACAGTGGGGGGATCAAGTTTTACATAGGAATATATAGAGAAAATCTTTAAAAATCTTCTTCTCAAAAACTATTAGACCAGAAAAGCTCAAATTAAAATGGAAGCATCCTCAGGTAGTGTTGATTCAAGTTTGTTCAAATCATAGTCCTTAGGGGTACGGTGGGGCCACAATGGGGTCAACTTTTACATAGTAATATATAGAGAAAATCTTTAAAAATCTTCTGCTCAAAAACTATTAGGACAAGAAAGCTCAAATATGAGAAGAAGCATCCTCAGATAGTGTAGATTCAAGTTTGTTCATATCATGGTCCCCAGGGGTAGGGTGGGGCCACAATTGGGGGATAAATTTTTATACAGGAATATATAGAGAACATCTTTTTAAAAAAATCTTTTAAAAACTATTTGGCCAAGAAAGCTCAAATTGGCGTGTAACCATCCTCAGATAATGTAGATTTAAGTTTGTTCAAATCATGGTCCCTGGGGGTAGGGCGGGGCCACAATGGGGGATAAATTTTTATATATAGAGAAAATCTTTACAATTTACATAGGAATATATAGAGAAAATCTTTAAAAATCTTCTTCTCAAAACTATTAGGCCAGGAAAGCCCAAATTTGAGTGGAAGCATCCCCAGATCGTATAGATTCAAGTTTGTTTAAATAATAGTCCAGGGGTAGGGTGAGGCCACAATGGGGGATGA
The DNA here is from genome assembly GCF_902806645.1 of Magallana gigas. NCBI lineage: Eukaryota > Metazoa > Mollusca > Bivalvia > Ostreida > Ostreidae > Magallana > Magallana gigas. Next base: position 18,881,717 of record NC_047563.1, on the reverse strand, counting down.
ATTTTTACATAGGAATATATAGAGAAAATCTCTAAAAATCTTCTTTTTAAAGACTATTTGGCCAGAAAAGCTTAAACTTGTGTAGAGGCATCCTCGGATAGTGTAAATTCAAGTTTGCAAAATCACAGTTCCTTGTGTGTAGGGCAGGGCCGTGATCATATGGCGTTTTGAATTTTTAAATAGGAATATATTCTGGTAAAGTTTTCGGTCCAAAACTCAGTACTTAGTGTGAAAGCACAGGTTATGCAGATTTAAGTTTGATGAAACCATGATTCCCTAGAGAAAAGTGGGGCCACAAAATGGGGGGGGGGGATATATGAATAGAGAAAAATCTTCTTATAGGTACAACAACAAAAGAGGCTTGGTATTTACCCAAAAAATAAGAGGTTGATAAAAATTGGCAGATTTTCTACTTTTTTTTGGCAAGATCTACTGTACTTAGTTGTCAAGATATTTTGATACTGTAATGCTAATTTGATCAGAATTAAGGCAACTGTTGCTCAGGTGAGCGATGTGGCCCCTGGGCCTCTTGTTATTTTTTCCCCTTAAAACATCAGTCGATATCAAGGATATGAAATATACTAGATTTGATTGAATAACATACTTTTGTTATTCATGCAGAAGGTAACAAGCTTCGCGGGAAAACAAGTTCATAACCCAATAATGCGGATGATCGCTTCTTTCACGCCCCGCATGAATTATCAAAGAAATCATTGTATTGTTTGTATTTTTATCTTCTTTTAATAAAGTACTTAAATAAACATACAGAGTAAGTAAAAGTGCATGGAAACTTGAGTATGACGTCATTTTATGCAATCTGTGACTCTTTTAAGTTGCATAAAGTTTGAATCGATCGGTAAATTGGTTAGAACTGGTTAAATTTCAGCCATATTAATGTCTATAAGGCTATGAATCATTACTGGCTTTTTAAGTAATAGAGGAGAAAATACTGAGTGCATACAGGAGGAAATACTGATGTAAATATATTACTTTTAAATCTCTCTGTTAAAGGTGGTGAGGTCACTAGCTTACAAATTACTATAACAACATAAGTTTTCTCATTTACAATTTGAGGACCCCTTAATATCATCTCGCAGACCACAAAAATTGGACCGAGGGAGATACATTATTTCATTTCAATGTGTACCCCTTTCTCCTCTAGGTGTTTCTTTGGACCAATCCCTGACAGCATAAGGATCTGTGGTGAATTGACTGATCCAGCAGACAATATGACCTCCTTTTTTGCCATAATGATATATTTCTTGTTGTCTTTTATGAATGCTACTCCTACTGCCTTCTTGTCCTTGATTAGAATCTAAAACAAAGAAATAAGATGATATATAATTCTATGAATTCATTCATTACCTTTAAGACTATAACTCTACCCCAAAACCATCTATATCCAATTCCTTCTTTATATCAATAAATATTTTGCAACAACAGATGCACCCAGTCATAAATTTTTGTGAAATACTTTTGTTTTGTTTGTTCTAAACTTCAAAACTCGAAACTCCAAAAATATTATATAAGATACCATAATAGATGAATATAATTATATTATTATTGTATATATGCAAGTAATATACAAGATACATGATGATGATATTTTTTCATTTCTTTGTTTCATTTTTTGGTGTTTTGTCTATTATTTGCTGTTTTTTTAATTGCTAATTGAAAACAAATGAAGCATTATTGCGCAATATATCAACAGGTAGAGATAATAAATGATACCTGTCGGTCAAAGCAGGTAAAACACTATTTTTGTTACATATACCAGTTTCTGAAAATCAGTTTAAATTATTTCTTTTCAAAAATTAAGGAAATAGTTACTAAGCCAATCATAATATAATTTCAAATGATTATGTCATAATTTCCTATGGTTATTACCTTAGTCACAAAGGATTTCATTGACACATGAAGATTTTTGCGGTCCATGACAGGCCTCAGGAAGGCTTTAACTGTGCTGGCCCGCTCTCCATTTCTGATTGTTTCTTGGGAATTACAATACCCTTTGCGAAAGTTTAAAAATATGATATAAACTTATATATTCAACAGATAAAAAAACCACGATATTGAAAATAGCTTTCTTTTCGTACGGTTGTAAGTTTTCTGATCGAACAAGCAGATTTTGTTATCATTTTCAGATATTGTATTTCGTTCAACTTTCAATATTTTTCTCACTTTCGTTAATGATAAAGAGTTGATTATAATTACATTGCAACCTTTACACTGTGTTGATTTTGTAACAACGTACCTATCTGTGACTTCCCATTACAGTCTGTAAAAGGCAGGCCAATTTCTTTCATTGCCGGCGCGTATGCATTCTTACTGAGAGGGGTTGACGTCCCATCGCTGACCGATAAATAACCACCCTTTCCGTGATATTCTGTATCATAATGCATCGTTATGAAAATATATCATCTTTATTGCAGATACTGATACTGGATTTGATGGATGTATTAGTTTATACTTATTTTAATTTTTTTTTTGACAGTGTGGTTTTGCAACACAAATAAGTACATTAATGATAATAAATGCCGTAAGCGTTTTGAATGACACCTATTTAAAAGCCTAGATTGTTTTTTAAAGGAATGGATAAATACTTTCTAGGATTTTCATGTATGTGACGAATGAATATTTCAAATAACCTTTGAAATGATAAGTTTTCGAACCTGAGTTTTGGAGTTCAGGAATTTGAATGTCCTCCGACTTTATGAAGTATGGAAGAACGTCCTTGTAGCTCCAACCCTTACATCCCTCCTTGGCCCACCCATCGTAGTCATGGCGACTGCCCCGGACGTACTGCATGTAGTTCAGATTACTTGTACCTCCTAAGGCCCTTCCCCTAGGCCAAGCACTCCTCTGTTAGGCACATAATCAGTAAATTAGCGGGCACTTTTTATCTTGATGCAATTTACAAATGTATACCTATAAAAGGCACAGCATCCGATGTCGAAATTTTTTTTTTATTTGTTCTTATTCCAACAATTTTTTTCAATTTAAGCTTAGCTGCCAAAGGACAGGCCGGTATTAGTTTTTTTTTTATCAGTTTTGACATATCGCCAAGAAATATAATTTGTATAACAATCTTTTTTCATTTTTCAACACATGGATTTAAAGTTTTTATTTTAAGATAATTGACAAAAACTCCTATGATGTATTAACTACTCCAAACCTTCTCATGCAATGCTAAGCAAGCCTTCTTCTGAGGTATAGTTTGGTATTTCCAATCCTGTTCCGTTTTCTGAAGCATTCCAGACGCAATAGGAATACTTATGTTAAAGTTGTCATCTTCGGAACCTCCAGCTTCTATGAGGAGTACAGAGGATTCTGGGTCTTCCGAAAGTCTGTTTGCAAGAACACATCCTGCAGATCCAGCCCCCACTGTTGAAAAATTAAACAAAAAATATTTTAAATCAGATGTGTATATGAATTAATGCAATTCGTTATTACATGCAATAAAATAATTTAACAGGAATGAAAGAATAATTATAAAGTTTGAATTTTAGAAAATGACATTTACAATACTGCTTAATTTTTATACTAACGATTGAAATATTCCGTTGCATATATGTATTATTAATAACACCATAATATATCTTACGTATTATGTAATCATAGGTAGCATTGAGTGAGACAGGCTCGTCATTGCCTCGGTTGTATCTCGACAAATACACAACAGCTACACCGATAACGAGCACAACAATGGCGCCCTTCATTCCCATTGTTCTGTAAAAAAAAAATATATTCACTGCAAAAAATTCATCCTTTGTCAGATATCACTTTGACTTTGAACTAAAAAGCAACAAAAAATAAATGCGATATATGCATGCAAATGGAAAATGTGGATTAAAGTCATGCAGGGAATGCTAAATCAGATACTTTTTTCTACAATATTATGATAATACATATGTTCTGACATTACAGGTCTGAAATTTTGTTATAATTAGAAAATTGTTACTGGATTCGGCGAGAGAACAGACGTTTAGTTGAACAAAGCTTGCCGACCAACAACTTAAACATAGAGACACAAGAAGCGGAATCAGGAAAAGTCAAAGTATCAGCGTGTAATGATCATCTAATACAACGAAGAAATATCAGCGTGTAATCAGAAAGTTTCATTATACAATGAAGAATTATCAGCCTGTAATGATAAAGTAGTATACTGAAGAAATATCAGCATGTAATGATAAGGTATCAACATACAACGAAGAAGTATCAGCGTGTTATGAAGTATCAGCGTGTAATGATAAAGTATCAACATACAATGAAGAAGTAAATCAGCATGTAATGATAAAATAGTGAAGTAGTACAACGAAGAAGTATCAGCGTGTAATGATAAAATGGTACTATCAAGAAGTATCAGCGTGTAATGATAAAATAGTACTATGAAGAGGTATCAGCGTGTAATGATAAAGTAGTACAACGAAGAAGTATCAGCGTGTAATGATAAAATGGTACTATCAAGAAGTATCAGCGTGTAATGATAAAATAGTACTATGAAGAAGTATCAGCGTGTAATGATAAAGTAGTACTATCAAGAAGTATCAGCGTGTAATGATAAAGTAGTACTATCAAGAAGTATCAGTGTGTAATGATAAAGCAGTATAATGACGAAGTATCATCGCTTTATGTAAAACATCAAAATACAACGTAGTATCAGCGTGTAATGATAAAAAAAGTACAATGAAGAAACATCAGTGTGTAATGAGAGAGTATCAAAATACAATGAAGAAGTATCAGCGTGTAATGAGAGAGTATTTTAATGAGCTAAGCATTGTTTCACAGTCGATAAACTAAGTTTACCAATTGTTAGATATAGTTTTCGAACCGTAAACTATTAATATAGTTGGCGATTCATTAACTATATAATTTTGATCTGTAAAACTATACTGTGAACCAACTTTTATTTGCGTGCGAGAAATTTTCGCGAGAGAGCCTCGTCGTCGCAAATATATCTCGCTGCGAACCAGTCTTTATCGTATGGTTATTATAACAAAATACGGGTCTGGATAAGGCTTGTTCGCGAACATTAGTCGTCGCGAACCAGTTTATTGGAAGTTAATCGCGAAATAAAGTCGATCGCCGCGAATAAATGTTGGTTTACAGTATTTCGTGGTTGTAAATTATAGTAAACGAATGCTTATCTAAGTTTATTTGTCTGTCAATGAACATTTACAATATATTCTGCTAATATACATAGATTTACATCTGTAAACTATAATTTACATTCAACTATAGTTAAGAGTTGGTAATCATAGCTTTACAAAGCGTGAAACAATACATTTATCAGAAACTACGTTTTGCAATCACAAAAGATTGTTCTAATGTTATTCATTATCTAAATTTCTGGAACATACATGAAAGTTATCCACATTAGGCAGTGTGGCCATTCTGTACAATTATAACGCGTATGTGATGTCGTATAACTTTGACTTTCCATGATCGGTAAACATTTTCAATCACGCTTGGGCACATGCAGACTGGTCGGCGTTGTTTTGAACAGCGAGGCATTTGCTTTACAAAGTAAACAATGCCAATTTAATTTGGGGCAACAAGTACGTTAAACACGAGTTCATTCATGGTCTATTTAATATTTTATTTAAATATTACGTGTAAATATATATATAGGTCATTAATAATGGTTTGTACGGCTAAAAATGCCAATTACATGTACCATCTTATCAATAACATGTCTTTACTTATATTTACACTTTTGCGACGAAATGTGTAATGCAATGTCTCACGTCTAATAACAATTACCGGTGAGAAACCAAATTTGTAAATTTATTTGAGAAACTCAAATTAACCAGTCGTCAAAACACACTCGGTTTTGAAGAAATCTTCAAAAGTAGGTGTATATACTAGTCAAGGCGTAATTAACTATCTATCAGTACTTATGTTGAAGGTGCCGGGGGGATGGGTCTCGGGGTGCCCCCCCCCCCCATTCCCCAACCATCCATTCCTTCGCAAAGTATTGTCAGTCCCTGACATATGATCTACGTATATGTATTCTATTCTAATCAGTATTTACAGTTTACAGTATACATGTATATATAATAAACAATTATGTCTTTGTTTATTTAAAAAATTTAAATAAAAAAATCAAAACAAATATTTTCAGTATTTTAGAGAAAGACGGTATGCTATACTTACCAAATCATAAACGAGTCATATATGAGACAAATGTATGGACATGTACAATGTTTATGTACACTCTATGCAACCTATCGTTTGTAGTACATTTATATATGGGGAGTCTTGAAAATCGTTCTGGCTTTTGACCCGAACTTTATGAAATACCTGTTGGGTAAATAAAGTTATGCTCCCCTATATATCAGCTGATCTCTCCATGCATTAATAAGTGCAGCAAAAACTGATCTGGCCTTTCACAGCAAAAACACGACAGTGGGTTAATGGTCGACATCCCACTTACTGACTTTTGATAATCTTAAGATTTACGGAGCGACATTTGTGTATTTATTCTTTCATTCGGTGCCATCGTGCATTTCCATTATTGACTGCGTTCTTTTAAAGGGGCATGGTCACGATTTTGGTCAAATTCTATTTTCATGTTTTTATTTTTTACAATGCTTTAGAAATGCATTTCTAATGATAAAATAAAATTTGACAGTCATTCGTAGAGTTATAAGCAAGATACAGGGCTCACAGTTCTTTGTCATGTAAACAAGGCTCGTGCCCTGTTTTTGTTTACGTAGGTTCAATATACCAGTAGAAAATCTTTTACTAGCTTATTTGTCTATCTTTTTATTTATTTTAAGCATAAATAAACAGTTCCTAACGTCTAAAACATTCTTTTAATTATTTTTAGGTTTAAAACTGAAATTTTTACTTTAATGTTCAAAATGTAAACAAACGCTTTGTTTACATAGCGAGGAATTTCAAGCTCTGTAACTCGCTTGTAACTCAACAAATGTCACTCAAATTTCGGCTGCTCATTAAAATGCCTTTCTGAAGCATTGTAAATATTAAAATCGGAAAAATAATTTTTGACCAAAATCGTGACCATGCCCCTTTAAAGTCGGCTATACATAATTTGTTATGATAGCAGGTAAGTATTGGCAATTAGTGAAAAGGGGGTGTCAACGAAGATCAAATGAATGTAGTGACAAAATAAATCCCACAAAGATATCTTAAAACAAATTCGTTGGCCTCGCATTGCAAAAAGTTTCCCGGCGTAGAGTGAGATAGACTTATAAATAAATAATTAAAAGAAGCAATAACTATTCTCGTTATTACGAGAAAAGATCTATTTAAAAAGGCGCGTTTCGTTGTTCTGTTCTTTTTATGTAAAGTGTATGAACTACTGCAATTAATGTCTTTTACTATGCACATACTTAGCATAATCATCGTTTAAAAGCATACACAAACTTTGATATAAAATCGGATCATGCAAGCAGTTTTAAAGAAATCTCAGAAGAAGGAGCAGAGCAGATTGATTTATTTAATTGGACTATTTATTAATAAGAAGGATACATGTTATTTGTTTTCTGACTTAAAAATGTCAATATACAAAATCAATTATTTTTAATAAACATATATATTTATAAAACACACACAATTCGGGTAATTAATCATGTATATCCATGATTGAAACTGCAAATATATATATAATCATTATATAAAGTCATCTGTAACCAATAGAATTGTTTATTTTTTACGACTACGACTACCTGGTTTTTAATTCGAAGTGGGATTATGATATATAAGTTGAAAATTCTTTCCATGTTTCTGAAAAGAAAAAAAAAAGAAAGCCGAAAGGGTCAACCAGTCATGGTCGAACTGGAGGTCATTTCAGAAACGTGCCATTTTATATAATTCTTTTTTAGTAATAACGAGATTTTTCCTCGTAATTACGAGATTTTTTGTCGTAATAACGAGATAATTAATTCGTTATAACGACGAGATCTTTCCTCGTAAATACGAGATAATTAATTCGTAATAACGAGATCTTTTCTCGTAATTACGAGAAAATCAACTCGTAATAATGAGATCTTTTCTTCTAATAACGAGATCTTTTCTCGTAATAACAAGATAATTAACTCGTTATAACGAGATAATTAACTCGTAATAACGAGATAATTAACTCATAATTACGAGATAATTAACTCATAATTACGAGATGAAAATATTTTTTTATGTGGCCCTATTCGTCTTTCATAATTTCACGGGTGGAAATTAAGTTTTGAAACACTTTTTGCCTTTGAAATATCAAGTGTTAATTACTTTAAACTTAGTGTGAAAAGATCTAGTCATCTGGTACTCAAACAAAAGACAACTGATAGATACGAATCATCTCACGAACGACGGAATATGATACCAAAATGACGCGGGAAATTCGGACCACAGATGGCGAAGTCAACATTTTCTGCTTTTCTCTCCTTAATCCGAACTCATGTAAAAGTATTTAGGAACACAGAGCTGCAAGTGAGACTTAGCTATTTAATGTTATTTACTTATTTTACCATGATGAATTATCAAGCTATTTGAACATATAAAGATATATATTTAATATCTTAGCACTCTATGAACATCACAAACAAAATAACAGGGCTGTCAACTACAATGTTGTATTCAAAATTTACTTGTTACATTGTTTATTTACAGGCAATCATACAGATACCTGAGAAGGTGCAAAGCTTTTCAATAACACAGGGTAATTCATCCAAATCTGAGGAGTGGATCTTGCTAGTTGGATCAAGTACTGGAAAGATATATAGAACAAATGACTTGGAGTATAGGACGCAGCTAAAACAAGCTCATCTGGAGTAAGTTGGTGATACTATCCAACATATTGTAGATTTCTGTGTAACATCATGAACATGAAGTGATGTTTATGATAACATCTACATGTATTTTCAAATGACCACAATGTCATTGTAACGGGATGGGAGAAATAATGACGGACCAGACCCAGGCCCCCTGAATCTCTAGTCAGGTGCTCTTCCAACTAAGCTATGATATCTGGTGCCGGTGTTCAAACCGGTCCGACCGCCACACATTAAAAAGGGCTATGCTATTTTCTTTATAATAACATTTTGTGAATGGGGTAACAGAATGTTATAGTATCTATATAGAATGTGATTTACATAGGATATAATTTTTTTTCTTTGGACAGATATCAGACCTCTTTGGAAAACCAGCAGATTTTTACAGATCTTTTGGATCCCCAGGCTTCAGACATTAAAGACATTGACAACACAAAAGGACCAGTTATTGTTTCCCCTGAGAGCTTTGTCCACATTCTTTCATCAGCCCACGTCTTGCTCTCTCTGAAATCCCCCATTCTCGATCTTTGTCAGACTCTAGGATTTATTTTTGCTGTGATCAAAGACGATGACTCGGTGAAAGTGGAGAGTTTCTCCAGTGACATTAGCAGTAAGTTGGCCAGTCCACTTACATTTCATGTTCTACAAAAGAGGTCTTGTATACAGAATACTCAAAATGTGTTTCATCTGTACATTTTAACCTGTGACTTGATACAGAGTCCAAACCAGGAGAGAAGCGGCACAACTATAGACCTATCTAATGAATTGTTTAAGTCTATTGGGGGTGAAGAGGTCACTCTCTGTAACTCCCCTCTACTTCTCCTCACATCAGACGAGGGCTCTGTGTATTTCAGTGCACTGAGTCCCCATCTTTCATCACATGAACAGTGCAATTTTTCACTCTTATACCCCACCAGCAAACCTATCAAAAACGTTCAGTCAAGTAGAATTGCGCTGAGAGAAAAGACGAACCCTGGCCCAGATTCTGCTCTTGATTGGAAAGTCATCAATGGTCTCGTGATCTGTTCCTCCAATGGAGATTCTGCAGTCCTGACTTGTGACAAAAAATATGGCGCACAGTATGTTCCCTTCACGGTGCCTTGTTCCATCAATGATGTTAAGATTGTGGGAACCAAGATGTATATTAGCAGTGGAGAGGACCTGTTGGTGGCTGATTTTACACTCCTGGAGAAAGATGACAAGTATTATGTGGAAATGGATAAAATGACAAGTCTGAAATTTGCTGGTGCTTTGAAGATCCACTGTGTTTTGGATACCAGTCTTGTTGAAGGTAGGTATTTATGGAGCTGTATTTTTGTCCCAGGTAAATATTGTATGTATTTTTACATGATACAAACCATTAGAGATATTATTTATGTACATGTAAGTAACAGAAGCTTCAGTGATCAGAGAAGGAAGTACAGAGGAGCCTCAGTTATCCGGACGCTTTCGTTCCCAAGTTCAATCGTCCGGATAGGTGAAGCGTCCGGATATCTGAAACGTGTCTTGTTGACATGAATGATAATGTATTTGTGTACAATGGCTCCCAGTGTTGATACTAGTTTTTTTGCCTTTCATACCATATAGCAACACATGCTAGAGTTGTCTGTTGATATTCATGAACGTTTTTAAGAGATAAAGAACTCTGCTTTATTTTATTATTTTGTCATGAAATATTAAGCGGACAACAATGATAACCGAATCTAGCTAAATTCTTTGTGTCCAAGTGTGATATGTGTGTGATACACTGTTGTTCGCAATTTTCCAATTTTTGAAAGTGATTTGGGAAGTCAGTGTATTTATACAAGCTACTCATGAGGGTCTAACACGTAAAAAAAGGTGTGAAACTTAATTGACATGGGTAATATTTTGTACTGAGTAGGGTATCATCAAATTTTACCGTCCGGTTAAATGAAGCAAGATTAGTAGTAAATCAGTGTTTTGTGGTAAAAACAGACCGTCCGGATCCGGAACACGAAATTCCGGATAAATGAGACAAAATAACGTATAAAAAATCTGTTCCCAAATAAAATCGTCCGTAAACTGAAGCGTCCGGTTATCTGGCGTCCGGATATCTGAGGCCCCACTGTACACATGTATCCAATTTTACTTATTTCAGAAACTGTCAGTCACATATTATGTGGAACAGAGTCGGGAAGAGTCTCGGAGATAGATGTTGGTTTAAGACTGAAACAGCCTGCCACACAGAGAACACAAGAGCAGGGTCGGCACATTAAAGAGCTTCTAACGGCTATAGAAAACTGTCAGCTGCAAATCCAAAGGTTGACTTGTAAAGAGGACAGACAGAAGGAGTTCATCTCACAATTAAACGTAGCTTCGTACCTGATGAACAGTGAAAGGCTATTTCAGTGTGAGTATAGTGTTCTGCAGAAAGTGAAGGAAGGGGGTTTCTTCCTAGCACTAAAAGCAACCAATCAAAGTGGTGTAAAGTTGTCATGTGACTGGAGCCTGTTGGTAAATGTTCATCAGACATACAAACATAAAACATCATCTGGAAGTGAAAAAATGAACATGGGATTGAATCCAAATGAATGTGTGCACATCCAAGTTGATCTTCCATCACAGGATGTAAAAGTCCATTACAAAGTTACTGTAGCTCTCTGTCTACATTATCCTGTTGACCTTGTAGATTTACCTGTCCCGAGTAAGGACAGCTTTTTATCGATCTTAATTGATCAGAAGACAACTGATATCTTGCATTTTCTCTTTGATGAGAAATGTTTACACAGAAAAACTTTTCAGACAGGATTTAATTTACATGCTGCAATAACTGAAGCTGCATTGAGGCGACCTGTTTCAAGTCCACTGTCTGACACAGTCCCACCAAATAGAGAGGACACACCTTATCATATGAATCTGTTTAGATCAGCCACCTTACTGCAAAAGACAGAAATATCAGTTCATGGACAAGGTGACTTGTACACTTTAGTTTTGAATGGTTCAGATTGAATGATAGTGACATTAAGTTGAATTGAATAATCAAATATTACTATATAGTATACGGTATACAGCCAAATTATGCCATAGTTTTTTCTCATAAATTTAATTAATTTAGTGATTTTTTTTAATTTTATACATGTATTATGGAAAATTCTGATATTTGAAATCAGTTTTGTGTTTGTCAGACTTTGTTATAATTAATATGGAAAATCATCTTTTTTCTGAAAATCATTTGTAGACATGGATGCAGTATTGAGGTTTCTTACTCAGCCATGTCAACAGCCTGTGAACATTGAGAACCATGAAGCAAAACTGGTGGACCCAACTGGTGAACCAGTCAAGATATCCATTCAGGTGTTTGACACAGACACAGGCATATCAATGCTGAAACTCACCATTATTTCAAGGGAAATCTCTCTTGCTGCAGCAGTTCGCGAGGCTATATCAAGATATTTACAGGTGAAGTTTTTTTTGTCAAAAAGAACCACAATTTAATAAAAGTTTGATCTTTTGCAGTTAAATTCATTTATTTGTAGCATGCTTTAGCTTTACAAAGGATGAAACCAATATAAGGGTGTCTTTCAGAAGATATTTTAAACATTTGTTGAAAAATTACATTCAAGAATAAACCTTATTCGGTAATCAATTTAAAAGCAGAAATTTTTACTATATGGCTTTTCAATTACTAAAGAATTTCTTTTTTCATAGATTACTGATAAAGCTTTGGTTGATGAACATATACCCAAAGAGTACTTACTCAAGGTAAAAAGACTAACTTGTAATATTTTGTGTTTGCTATTGAAGATATAAGTTTCAAATAGGCTTGAACAGTGTTCATGGTCTATCAATAATTTTATGTTCACTCTATGACTTAATTCAAATTTGCATCTACGCAAGATATTTTGTGCAAGAAACAATCTGATATTCTCACTATGCTAATTCAACAAGGCCAAGAAATAAGCTTCCAAGATACATGTACATTGTATCCCAGGATTCAAGATATCCAGAGTAAATTACATGCAGATGAATAAACTGTTGTTGGTTCATGTACTCCCACATCATTATACCCCCCGCAAACGAAGTTTGGGGGGGTATATAGGAATCACCTTGTCCGTCCGTCCGTCTGTCTGTTCAATTCGTGTCCGGTCCATATCTTTCTTATGGAGAAACATTAGAAGTTCATACTTCACACAAAAATTGCTTATGACCTAAGGGTGTGTCATGACCTTGAACCAAGGTCATTCGGGCAAGGTCAATGTCACTGGCAGAAAAAGTGCAAAATTCATGTCCGGTCCATATCTTTCTTATGGAGAAACATTAGAAGTTTTTACTTCACACAAAAATTGCTTATGACCTAAGGGTGTGTCATAACCTTGAACCAATGTCATACGGGCAAGGTCAAGGTCACCAACAGAAAAAGTGCAAAATTCGTGTCCGGTCCATATCTTTCTTATAGAGAAACACTGGAAGTTTTTACTTCACACAAAGGTTGCTTATAACCTAAGGGAGTGTCATGACCTTAACCCAAGGTCATTCGGGCAAGATCAAGGTCACTGACAGAAAAAGTGCAAAATTTGTCTGGTTCATATCTTTTTAATGGAGAAACATTGGAAGTTCTTACTTCACACAAAAATTGCTTATGACCTAAGGGTGTGTCATGACCTTGACCCAAGGTCATTTGGACAAGGTCAAGGTCAATGGCAGAAAAAAGTGCAAAATTCTTGTCTGGTCCATATCTTTCTTATGGAGAAACATTGGAAGTTCTCAGTTCACACAAAGATTGCTTATGACCTACAGGTTTGTCATGACCTTGACAAAAGGTCATTTGGGCAAGGCCAAGGTCACTTGCAGAAAAGTGTAAAACTCGTGTCCAGTCCATACCTTTCTAATGGACAAATATTGGAAGTTCTTAATTCACATCTAGAATGCTTATAACCTGAGAGTGTGTCATGACCTTGACCAAAGGTCAATTGAGGAAGTTCAAGGTCATTTTTAAAAAAAAATTGGGCTCAGTATACCAATAATTCAAAATGTTTATATTAAGTGGCTGCTTTATATGTGGAATTTGTTTGATTCGCGTCATGTTTGTTAACATAAGGATGCAAATGTCCTCATGCATTAACAGTTAACTTGAACGAAAATGGAATTTAAAGAATAGAAATTGGTTTGTGTACTCATATAAGCTTTAATAGTTTTAAAAAATAGAGCAGTTGTTATTTATAGAAAATGGACGATGAAATAGATTCATCCAATATTTTCTATAATAGAAAAAATACAGGAGTTATGATATTTTCTTGGGGGGGGGGGGGGGGTATCAATTGTGAGCTTGCCTCTAGTTTTATATATGGTCAATCCTCATTGTCTTGAAACTCCATGAGTCTGAATAAAATTGCTTTCAAAATTTTAGGTAAAATTAAATGTTTTGGACATCTTAATCACTTAACCATATCCATAGTATTCAAGATATCAGTGTTTGCAATACAGCGTAAATATACAGCAGTTCAACTGTATATACATGTACATACTGAAATTGAACTTCACATGCAAGTTATTTTTAAGATCACAATGAACACAATTATTTACAGTTATGTAATGTTAGATCATTACTGTTGATCACTCTGTTTGTTTTGTAGGGTACACTGCCCTCTAGTGACCTTTCCTCTGCCCTGATTTCTTCAGTAACGAAGGGGGATGTTGTTAATGTTTACAGACGTTTAAGATGTGGCCATGCTGAATGAAAAAGACAAGATGATTTTGAGATCAAAAGAAATAAATAGTTTATATAGACTTGTTTGTATTTATACCTATTTTAGAGATGGACTGATATGTAGAATAAAACTTAAAAAGTGTGAAATGGTTGAAATTTGAATAATATAAAACCATATTAACAAGACCTTGGATTTTGGTAGGATTTGACTATCTTTTTCTTGTCTCAAAACAGTTAAAAATGGCACTGATTTCAAGTGAAATATGTATACAGATTGTGTAGTCTTAGCTCAAAAGCCAGACAAATCTTGTTGATTTCAAAGAGCCATAGCAATGAAATAGAAAGGCTTACATCACATTGCTGTTTGACACAACTATCTATTAAAAGTCCAAGCTCCTGTTAAAATATATATTGGTTCTAAATCTGTCTGATGTCGCTTTCAGTTACTATGAGGAGAAATATTTTAAAATCAAATCGACATCTGTGGAGTATAACTTATTTCTTCTGTGGCTATTCAAGATAACTTTTCTTAATGTTTATACTGAAACAAGAGAGCAAAGTCACCAAGGCATTCAGTTTAAAACACCTTTAATATGGTTAACATTTTAAATCTAAAAGAACAAGTCATATGGCATACAACATAAGCAAAGAACACCAAGGTATATAATACAATATAGACTACATTTACAATGTATTTACATGTTTTTTTTATGTTGAATATTAAAAAATAGATTTCAGATATTAACATATGTAGAAGAGCTCCAAAACATTACAAATTGCACTTACATTTATACCATTTTCAAGACTTGATATGAATAAATTGCAATAAAGAGAAACAGATAAATTGGCAAGTCTTAAGTACAAACAACGGCGTGAATCAAATATTGTTCACAATAATAATGACATCTATCTGTAAGATACACATACTAGTTAATCCATCTATAGATTATTGATCTAATCTGTGATCACAAAGAAAAACAAAATATGACAAAAAATATGCATGTCTAATAAATAAAATTTAATGATTTAAAAACGAGTATGCATGAATAAATCAACTTCAAATGTACCGGTACGTGCTTATGATTAAATGGAATGATGCTGAAAAGTGGAGTCTGATTGGTAGAAAAAAATTCTTTGATTTGCTGTCCAGTTTTGAAACCCCTTTTTGAAAAAATTTTAATATACAAGATTTTTGTTGATTGTTTAAACTATGATCAACAAGTTCAAAAATACAAATGTACTACCGGGTAGTAATAATTTACAGCAAAATAATTGTTGTTGAAAAAATCAAATCAAAATGTAAAATGAAAACAAATCTTTTTTCTTTGAATGAAAATTCACAACCCATATTAGCCATTTTCACCTATAAATGGTTGAAATCAATTAAATTTTTTCAAATTGAACAGATCTCTTCTGAAATTTCCTTTTGTACAGTCCCTGTGTAAATGTCATAGATAAAACAAAACAAAAAATTGCAGATCTTAAATTTGAGAAAAGATATAATATTAAAATAAAATGTGGAATCAGTTTTTAAACTGTTTTTAAAAGATATATTCCCTAAAATATAAAAAAAATATTTTTCAAATAAAATGCACACCACCTTAATTAAAGTTTGCATCCATGTATTTTGAGGTATTTACAATACATGGCAGACTTCAACTTTCTTTCTTTTTTTAAAATGGTTAAACAAATAGTAAAAGAAAGAACCCTCTTGGCTTAAGACATCTATAAAGTGACATAATGCCAATTATGTTTTAAAATACATAAAATCATATTCTAATATACAAGTATGACTGTATGATAAAAAGGAGCAGACTCATAGGCAAAACATATCTTGAATGCTATGACTAAATGAAGAACACAGCCAAAATCCCATACAAGTGCAAGAAATTTGACTTAATAAGCGATATGGTATCCACCGAATAAACATTGCACCTATTATATGGCAAAAAAAAAATTCTGTATATGCATCTTATGAATGCTGTTAAATGGACATTGTGTCATCATGGAAACACAAAAATGAGTATTCCTCTACATTTTAAAGCTTAAACATTTTAAATAATTCTTTTATATAGAAAAGGGTATAATGGCAATACTCTTGTAAAAATACATTTTATATATGTTTCCATTGCAGGTTAAAAATACATGCATATGGATAAAAATGCCTAAATTGAAGTTAGAAGAAAATATCTACCGGTAACCGTAAAATCCGTTACATGGGAACAGAGAAAATTTCATGTAATATCAATGAAATGATAAATTTCTGTATAAACTTTTAAGATTTTTAAAAAATAAACAGGCAATGTGTAATACAGATACCATAAAATACTATTGATTCAAGAGCAAGCTTGGCATGATAAAGCCCTTTAAGCCATACATTGACAATAACTATATCAGTGTTGTCTCTAAAAACTGAAGTGGAGGGAGGAAATGAAAAAGTAGAAGGGGGTCTGGGGGTCTTGCTTATAGCTACATTGTGTTTGAAATGCAAAAATAGCCGGGTAATTAAGGCATTATAGGTGGGGGAATTCCCCATCTCCCAGGTCTTAGAGACAACCCTTCTATATATAATAGAGTAAATAGTAATAACTATAATAATTAACTTAATTAAAATAATTAAATAGTAATTATAGGCTACTATGCTATTTCACTAATACATGTGAAAACAATTAGGTACTGCACCATCTATCTGGAGTTCAATCTAAAGGTTTTTTTTAATTTTTTTAACCATGAATTGATTGTTAGTTTCAAATTCAACACTTATTGGCAAATGACAAATTATCAACAGACCACTTCTCGCCAGTGCATTGTTCCATCATTTTAAAATTCATAGTTTGTCAGTCCAAGTATAAGAAATAAAATAATCAAAAAGAGTCCAGATCCCACTGCTATGTAACTGACTAAAGCCGCTCGTCTGGCCCGCTTCTGGGCTAGTCCATATAGACCTTTCCCGTTGTACAGTTTGGCTTTCCAGGCCTCTCTGTTAGCAAAGACACCAAAGCACAAACAAAAGACCACACTCACATAGGACAGAACCAAGATTTGGTTGAACGTTTTCCAGGGTCGAGGGGTGAGGTCGTCTTCGGGGACTTTTTTGACCATGTGGGGTAGAGTCACTGTTGTTTCTCTGTACGGATTCTCTGAGGTATTGTGGTAAGTTGGGTCTATGGCGTAACTTTTTACAGCGTTGTTCTTACTCTGGGACGCCTGCTGGTTTTCAATTAGTAGGGATAATTCCACTTGCTCTGCATCTTCATGATTTGGTTTTGTGTCAGAGGGCGTTTCTTCGTTTAACTGTAATGGCTCTGTTTCAATCACTACGGAATCACTCTTGGCCGTGCACGCCATAGTTTTACTGGTTTTTCTCTATAAACAGATGGATTAGTCACAATTGAGATTGTACAGTACTATATATATCTATACACAGGTGTACTGATGTATAGTGAATGTGTAATGATAAATACACCACATAAATATCATTCTTCAGAAAACATATTTAGTAATATATTGGCTATTGCACAATCATTTGAATTTTTATTAATTCTAAATTTTTAAACGAAAAAAATAAACATTTCTTGAAGGCAATAATGAATATGTGTTTGTTTGCAGAATCAATCCCAGTTGAATATTTTAAAAATAAAACAAGTAAAATAAATCATTGGTTTACCTTCAAATAAGCAATTTATTCTTCTAAAACGCAGAATAAACAATATGGTGACTCACTACTGACTCCTGTACTTTCGATTTCTCAAAACAGGAAATTTATGTTCTTAGGTGCGTCAGTTTACCCAAATGAACCCCATTTCGGTACGCTAAAATACCGAATTGACCCAGGTTTACCTGGAATTTTTACCGAAATGTCCGTTGAAATGAAAAAAATGTCTTTCAAAGCAAAAAATTCACCTTTTTATTTTATAGAATGTGTTACATAGTATGTAATTGATATATAAACATAATCAAAATATTTATCAACCGATGTACGAGGAATCATAAAAATCCAAGAGCGACAACTCTTCAAAATGTCTCAATCATTTACTTATTCCTATTAAAGGGATCGACGGTCGTGGCCATTTAAAGACTTTATTTATCTCATTTAGTAGAAGAGCTAACTAGGAAAATATCTAAATTTAAAAAGAAAAATTTATGAAATTATTCTTTATAAATGATTATTTAGATAATTATAGATAAACAAACCATATCTTAAATTTTTAGGGTAGATGAATTAGTTGACCACCTCCCATCCTTTAATGTTTATCGATCTTTGTTAATCATGTATCAAACAAGTCAAAGAATATGGTTTGTGAAACTTATGTGTCATTAATTAAGGCGGGCTGTAAATGGAAAGACCGTAGATAGCATCAAGTGGGGGTGGGGGTACTGACCATAAAAAAAGGGGGGATGGGTTCCAAAGAACATAATATTATAACAGAATTTCTGTTTCAATGCTTTTTAACATGCTCCAAAAAAGCGGCGGCCGACTATTTTAAAATAATTTTTTAAAAACATACTTTTTGGTCAAATATTGTAAAAATTGAAAATTTTTAAATCGGTGACAGTATTTTACGTATAATGAACTTTTATCGACGTTAATATCGACAGCTGTCCAATACAACCTTAAAGTACATCAACACAACTGGAACTTTTGCTGTATATCTGTTTTATAGTAGGAATTCCCGTCTCACCTAGCTCTGAATTAAAGAGGGACACTGCTCAGTGGCGTCGGAAACAAATTGAAAGTGGGGGGGGGGGCTATCTTGACAAACAAAAGAAAAGTGGGATTATGAGTATGGTTATGTCTAACTTTGCAAAAAAAGTGGGGGTGGGGGAAGAGGGGCCGACACCCCCCCCCCCCCCCCCCGTTCCGACGCCTATGCTGCTGATGATATGGTAGTTAGCATGTATCTTACAGCTCTGCACTGTACACTCTCAATCTTTTAGATGTTACACTGGATATATATGTAATATACTGAGTCCAACACGTACAGATCAAGCAAAGGCAACTCGAGGTGTGATCACGGATTTGTGGCGCATCCCAATGTTGTCGAGGACTATTACTGAATATCCAGAGAAATATTTGGTGAGGTTTACTTTCTTTCACAAGTTTATGAGGTGGTTCCAGCGAAACGTATTGTTCAACCCCCCTCCCCCCCCCCCCCCCCCCCCACACACACAAATCTATTTTTCTATTCACGTAGTAAACGGATCAAAATGAGATCTTTGAATACTTTGAATATACAAGTATATAATTTTATTTTGGAAATGTTCACATGATTACTTGCATGGAGTAAGAAATAATAGTAGACTGTAACAATGATTGATCAGAGTTGTCAGTGTCGAAATATCTACAAGTCTGCACTGCCGAAAGTACCCTCTTAACTCGACAAATTTTTTTTTAAATAGCTTAAACATATTGTTTTCAAGAATTTGATAAAACATTCTTCTAAAGACGTTTATCCTGTATTATTTTTGTTGTTGATGAAAATGCATACAGGGCTGAATGCCTGTCGAAATGCATCAAAACGAAAGACCTTTGGAAGAAAGTGACAATGATTTAAACACTCGAAATAAGTGGAAAACGACCAGCACAAGTGTTACACAGCACAAGTGTTACAGATAGAGCGTAGTAAATTCAAACTTTAGAAAACTAATCATTCGGACGAAAACTCTCAAACAACGAGGTTCAATGTCGCAGCATCGAGTGTGAAAGCTCCGTGCAATCGTTATGAGAAGATGTGAAAAAAAGATTCGAAAACCCTGATTTAATTAGCTTTTTATTTATACAATGTCATTGAAATAAAATGGATTATTCTTGCTGCAACAACCAATACGAAATTAGTCAATGCGCAAATTCTACTCATTTTATCATTTTTGAATGGACTATGAGTATAACTGTCTAAATATACTTGTAGATTTCCTTGTCTGTTAAACAGACTTCATTTTTGTGTATATAAAACAGGATAAAATCTTTTAAATTCAAAAGATTACTGGGGTATATAAGCGTTATGTATTCTTGTACAAAAGTTGCTTGCTATACGACCCTATCTGTGAAATAAAATATCGTTTCAATTTAAAAGAATCTTAAATTGTTAACAATAGTCATGAACGGTTAAAACAAAAGATCGTAAGAGTGAAAAGACTTTTAAAAATGACAGCGCTATTGTGATTTTAAAATGTTAGGTCATAATTTTTGAATTGAAACACGACAGAGAATCTACCTCATTCGAAATATATAACTTGAACATGGTCGGCCATTATAGTTCTATCTCTGTGATTATTTCTATGCTAATTGCCACGTCATATGGATGTAAGTTATTAATCACTTTATCTTAATAGCAAAGTTTTGATTTTTAATATTTGCATGAATTGAATATGGCACCGTAACTATTTCAGAGATAGTTTAATTTCAAGATATGTTTATCATTTTTTGGGAATACTCATCCAAATGTAAGCCAACAGTTGTCAATATAGAAAAGGATGGAAAATCAGAATAATTAATTATGGCAGAAGATATAATAAAGACTGTACTGTTGAAATTTCAATATCTATAAGAAGTAAAATTATAAATTTTTGCAATTTTCGTAAAACACAAAATGTACTACATGTAACATTACAAAGAGAGAGAGAGAGTCTCAGCAGAAATGATTGCATTTTTTAAAAACAATATATAATAGTTAAACATGATAAACACATGTAAATAAGATGATTTTACTTGTCGATTAATTGTCATTACATGATATTCACGTGAAATTGTCGATACACTATATGCTTTTGATACATATGTTACTGTGAAGAATTTGACATTGAAAATCTGTGCTATGGTACAGTGATATATTCATTTAATAAACTTGTTTGC
This sequence comes from Magallana gigas, assembly GCF_902806645.1. Lineage (NCBI taxonomy): Eukaryota > Metazoa > Mollusca > Bivalvia > Ostreida > Ostreidae > Magallana > Magallana gigas. The sequence continues at coordinate 18,860,407 of NC_047563.1, read as the reverse complement.
AACGAAACTATTGAAAATGTGTTTTGTATAAATATTAGAGGGGTAATTTTAAATTTGATGAAGATTTGAGAAAACCAATAATAAATATAAGAGCACATTATTTGTAAATATCGTGTATTTTCCAATCAACCGACGATAGGACTTAAAAGACGTCTTAATATTTCAACAGTCAGTTATGCAAATTATTTTGTAAATTATGCACACTTACTAAAACAGACTGAAGACGAGTTTCATCTTCTTTAGGTAGGACTTTTTTAAGGATGAAAAAATCAAAATTAATTTGCTAATAATAATTTGCATTTGCGTTATGTGTTGAAAAACTTGAAATCATATGCCTGGTAAAATATAATAGTAAAATTCAGGTTACCTACTACGTGTAGTATACAACCACGAAAAAGCTTCTTTTTTTCTATCTATGATTTCGTATTGATCCAAAAATATTTGCTCAACTATTTGTACTTATATTCACTATTTACAGCTTGTGGCGTTCACCAGATGCTTGATGTGGTCGTTTTGTATGACACATCATCGAGTCTTACTTCTGCTGATATAGATGACCAGAAATCATTCATACATAACTTAGGATTCCAACTCTACTTGCACCCTGACCACACAAACATAGCGGGGATAGGGGTAGACAACTCATCCCACTTCGGCTGGGGTCTACGTGACTACATGACCTCAACTGACCTATGGTATGCAATGGAAAGTAATCTAACCCTTACAGGAGGGGGATCCGATTTGTCGCCTGGCATGGATATGGCTTGGAACAACATATTGTCCTCAAACGCCAGATCTGGGTCAACACGGTGGTTGCTAGTGCTTACAAGCACGACTGTTATGTCCTCCACAACAAGTCTGGACGCCATGAAGGCAGCTGGTGTCAAAGTAGGATTCGTATCTACTCAACCCGCAACGTCTTATACAAGTTTAGCTTCCGATTCCAGATATATATTTGGTGGATCGACGTGGTCCACAATAGGAAGTTCTGCACAAGCTGTCGCTGAACTTATGTTTTGTCCCCCCTGTAAGTTTTTAAGACAGAAAGCAGGCCCCAAGTCCAATACTTAAGAACAGACTAAGGTCAAATTAAAAATAATTTTGAATAGCTTCATTCATTCTAGATATTTGTCTCTTCTCAGTTAAGATATTTACAGATTTTTTACCTTAAAATTTATGGCTTTATCTGTAGCTGATATGGACATAAAAATGTTTTAAGAATTATACTTAGTGAAATCTTTCTAATTCCGTTTCTTCTTTTTGTCAGATTGTGAAAGTTTTGTATTTTACTATGACCTTCCTAGCACAATGTCTGTTATTGCCGACACCAATTCCAGTAAGTTTATATCCATATAAAGACGTCTACAGTTTTCGAGCTTAACTTCAGTTATTATTATTTTTGGCGTTATTTTTAACACTGTTCTATGGTGGCATATCTCTGCCCCTTGTGTGCATGTTATTTTTCTATTAATTATGTGGACATGCAAGATAAATATGTTGACATGCAAGATAGTTATGTGAACATGCAACATAACTATGTGGACATGCAAGAAAACTGCAATCAAATAAGAGTTATAAAAAATCTCAAATATCGCCAACATGTGACATTCAAGATGCTAGATACGCTACCTATTGATGTCAACATGCAACTTATTTATGTTAACATGCAACTTCTTTATGTCGACATGCAACTTATTTATGTCGACATGCAACTTAGTTATGTTAACATGCAACTTCTTTATGTCGACATGCAACTTATTTATGTCGACATGCAACTTAGTTATGTTAACATACAACTTATAAGTTGCATGTCAACATATTTATCTCGCATGTTAACATAACTAAGTTGCATGTCAACATATTCATCTCGCATGTCAACATAAGTAAGTTGCATGTTGACATAAATAAGTTGCATGTCAGCATATTTATCTTGTATGTTAACATAAATAAGTTGCATGTCGACATAAAAAGGTAGCATCTAGCAACTTGGATGTCACAAGTGGGCGATATTTGAGAATTTTGGAGATTTTGTATAATTCTTATCTGATTGCAATTTTCTTGCATGTCAACATAGTTATGTTGCATGTTGACATAATTATCTTGCATGTCAACATATTTATCTTGCATGTCGACATATTTGATGGAAAAATAACTTGCACACAAGGGGCAGAGATATGCCACCATACTGTTCTTTATCACCAACATTTCATTTTTTCTTTGGTGGTTCATGCGAGATATGAAGGTAGCGACATTGCATATATTTGCTGAAGATTAAGACCTATCGATAAACTGGTTAAAATTAGATCGTGGAGATTTTAGTCCTGTCAGTTTCTGGGTAGTGATAATTGCAATGAATATCAAAATTATAGAAATATAGAAAATAGAGAGAATCATACTTCTGTACTTAGTGGATATAAATACCATTTTTAAGAAAATCAAGTTCTTTATTTTAATGACATTTATGTCATGGGCAAGTTTTCTCTCGGCTTCTCTACATGAACTTTGTTGTAACTTGAGTTCTCAGTACAAAAATACATAGACATTCATTTACATGTATAAAATAAAGATTTTTTTTATGATAAGAGTTTTCTATATTCATAAATAAAAGTTCACTAATCCTAGCTATTCGCTTTATAGACGTTGGATACTATTTAACGCACGAGACTTCAGGATTAAATGGAGTAGGTGCTTACAACATCCACTGCTGCGGAGCTCTGGCGTCATTGGAGTATAAAGCCGCAACATCCGGGTCTTTTGTGTTACAGGTCTGGAGAGCTGAGTACTTGGCCTATCAGACGACAATTACTGCTAGCGGTTTGTATGAGTACTATAAATCCCTCAATATCTACTTTCCCAAATACATTCAATCGAAGAACACTAGCATGGTGCATAGAAAAAAAAACAAAACAAAAAACAAACAAAACAAAACAAAAAACAATGACAATATTTAATCATGATAGATTTTTAAGTTTGTCTACCGTACATATATTTTGCTACATGAACAGAAAAACTCCACCAGTAATCTCTGTAAAATCACATACATATACCATATATTGCTAAAATTCAATAAAGACTAATGACTAATTCATTGTACAGTTTTATCTCTGTCTTTTCTTTAACAGTGGGGTATCAAAGCCACACATTTTCACCGAAAGTGGCTATTGCAGCGGGTGACGTCCTTGGATGGTCAGTTTTTCATTAATGTTTTTTCCTATGAATATTCTTATATTGATTGATTAATAACTCTTGATTCAATATTCTGCAAAGTATAACAACAAATAAATATAGAAGAAACGAAGCCTAAATCAGTAAACGTATTTCTTAAAGGTACTCGGCCGGGGTGAATCCTATCGGGATAGCGTCCAACTGTTCTGGAGAACTTTGTCAAAAAGAGATACGACAGGTAACTGATATGGGGTCGTTGGCAGTCGGAGACTCTTACGCCTGGTCCTCAGCGTATCCGATGCCAGATACAGCTTTTGCAATCAAGTTTACGATGGTTAACGGTGAGCACAAAGATCATTTATTATAAGTTTATTCTTTATTCGTGATGGTTTCTAACTCATATTTTTGAAAAAAAATATTTATGCAAATTAATATTATTTTTGTTTTTAGAGTTTTTGGTTTGAGCAAGCTTTTTTGTCATTTTATTTGTACAGTTTAGCAGTTGTTGTCCGCATCGACGGTTTTTTATTACAATTACAAATAACATTCCTATAACGAATTACAGGCACAGTTCCTACCTTTTCCGGTGGAGACGCACCGGTGTCTATATCAGAGAGTCTGACCGTGGGGTCAAGCGTTGCAGTTGCTAGCCTTACCGATGACCTTGGCGAGTCACTTGTGTGGTCCGATTTAGGCAGTCCTTATTTTGAATACAATCAAACTACAGGTACTTTAAAGTGAAACATATATATAGTAGATTGAACAATGTTTACGCATGCACTCAAATGTATGACACTAAAACTATTTCCTGTATCATTATACACTTATAATTCAAATTGATACATATCATTTGTTCCCCTTTGCAATGGTATATTTGTTAACCTTATATTTATTATAGGGCTGATCACCTTGATGACGACACTTCCGGTCACTGGCGTAGAGACGCCGTACTTTTTATCGTTGTCAGTCTTCGACTCCTGTTTGAACACTGCCTCTGTTGCTATCAACATCACAACTGTCGTCGTGGTGAGTCACTGTGTACTGAACTGTGCTTCAGCTGCTAAAAACAAACCAACCACCAGTCTATCAGAGGGTTGTTAAAAGCTATGATATAGCAAAGAAATTCACAATTTTAAAAGTAGAAATTTTTTTTTATAGAGAACTCTTTTTTTTTCAAGGAGATTGAAATAGTCTTAATTGACCACGACTATCAGACCTTTTTTGGAATATCATTCTGGCAACATTTTTCTTCATTTGTTTTTGTCAATGTAATTTTACAAACTTTTCAAATTCACTTGCTATATTTTCCAAATTAATCGATTGCTTTTCAAACGACACTTGCATTACCCTTTTAGTCAGCATTCACTATTTTCTGAGTTTCCAATTTAATTATCTTTAAAACAGTCTACAATCCATCACACTGGTAATAGAGCAAAAATTTTAGAAAGGAAATAGCTTGTTGACTTTTTTATGGCTTTAGCTGAAAGTTCAAAACAGATACATTTTGAATGGCATTCATTGTTTCTTTTTTTTTTATCCCAAAGTTACTTCTGTTTTAAGTCTAACATATTTGTTTAATTTTTGTTGACATTCAAATTTGGAATAGCAACTTATGTTTTGTAAATATTTTATCATCAAAGAGAAGGTGCATGAATATGTAGGCTATATTAAGACATTGTTTCTAAATAGGGAACTGTTTTAAAAATTGTTTTCTGGTTAACTTTAATTGCTTTACCAAGTATTAACATAGATTTTACAGAAATAGCAATTTATTTTGTATCCTTGAAGCCTCTGGCGATCAACAATCTACCGACGGAAGTAGAACTAGGCGATGACACCAGTTCTGAGACTTTACTTATCGTCATCAATGCAACCGATCCAGCTGCAGACAGCATTTCCTGTATGCTGACCTCCATCTTGCCAGAAACAACAAACTTCAGAGTGGATGACTACTTGAATGGAAGTATGTACCATACTGTACCTTGCTATTTATTTCTGGTTTGAAAGCTTTTATCACAATTTGTTGTACAAGAAGTATTATTTTTTCAACGAAGTTAGCAAACTGTTCTGGTAGATTATATACAGATGTCAAAACACGCGTGTTCTTATTATAAGTAACGATTTAATGTTAGTATCCATCATAACCCAGAATTTTCCACAATTTCAGTGAACCAGTTTATCGATTTTGTATAGATGGCGCTTTACCACATATAAAAGCATGACGTCACTAATGAGGTGATATCTGATGCAAAATAAATTGTTTTCTTAGCGGCTGGTGTGTTTCTGAATGCTGATGCCGAGCTTGACTTTAAAACAACGGAAGAATACAAGATATTTGTTACATGTACAGGAACTTCTTCAATGGAATCATTCCTGACAGTTAGAATCTTGGACAAATCTGTTACAACCCCCTATACAGTGCCAGGTATACCCTTTAAGTTGTTCACCCTGTTGGTACCTGAATGCGAGTTTTTTCTCTTTTTCAAAAAGTTATGCTTACGCAATATACTGAAATATCAAATTAAATGCTTTATTGATTTTTTGAAATGCAAAAAATATTACAGAAAAAACAACGAATCATAATGTATTCACAAACTTTGCAACCAGTTACCAGAGTCTTTTTTGTTTTAATAGATAATACATTGGACTAAAGAAAAGCTTAGCAAATGATTAACTGTAATTTTGAGTAAGAAACGATTTATTTTTGTAATTGGTTAAAGACGTATAATAATTCAGTTAAATTTAATCACTGATTTCAGCGTGGGCGGCGGGCGCCATTGTTGTTAGCGTGGGATCAGTGGGCGTGGTCCTTGCTATGGTCTGCTTCCTCATTGTTGTCATCCTGGCAACAACAGATGAAGCTGAGGTGTTACCGCCTGTAGAAGAAGACGAAAACGCCAAAAAGCCAGTGGACGATGCTGCACAGATGTACAAAAAGGTGGATAAGAAAGAGACATACCGCGAAGGATTTGGAGAATTTTGAGACTCTGTTGCACAAACCATGCTTTCAAAAACGACTTATGATCTTTTGTTGTTCACTTTCTTTCTTTGCTGCATATATTTATCACAATTATTACTGTCTCATCTTCCATGTTGTAGAAGAATGTTGAAATAGATAAATATTGCCAACGAAGTTTATATTTTATGCATAGTTTACTGCGAATAAATGGCCTAATTTTGATAAATAATGATTAAATAATTATTTTCTAATTAACTATATTCCGCTTTTATGTTTATACAGAAATAAGGACATTTATACATGATCCTCAGATCTTTAACAATCTTATGATTATCATGTGATATGAGTAATCTTTGAAACAAATTTGGATCTTATGGCAGAACTCAGTCGTAAGAAAACTTGAGGGAAATGGCTCTTGTTTTTTTATTTCTGTTTTAAAATTTTTCCCTTGCACATATTTGTGACTGCTTTATGAAACTTAGTGCTAAACAGAACTGTCTTAGCTGTGCGTAAACCTTTTTTTTTTTTTTTTTTTTTTTTTTTTTTTTTTAGAAAAGAAATACTAGTATTGATATTTCTGATAATTATTTCTACATAGATATATGTCGCCTAATGTTTTATGTTTTGTGAATGAGTTGATTTATTTTACTGCTCATATAACTGATTAAAACTTTATTTGCTGTTTTAGTTTAGGTTTTAAGTTTTTCATTGTCTTTTGATAACCATTCAATTAAAATTTTCTATTTTGATGCATTAACCATTTTGTCAAAACTGCGATTATAATGCCATCAATAATTATGTAACCATTTTTAGCTCTATGAAATGAAATTCAGTGGTTTGTTTGTATGTAAAAATGACTACTCTGGATTTGCAAATAAATTCTATATTTATTGCACGTGCATATACTAGTATTCATTCTACGAGGTTAATTAGCGTGTTAAAGAGAAGTTGTGATGCAAGTAAAGCAAAGACATTGGTATTTGTAGTAAATTATCTGAAAAAAGTTAGGACATAAGCTTTATGAATCCAAAATTAACGCAACTTTTCATGGAACACAAATACCATTTTTTGTAACAGTATGCGAACCTTTCTGTATTGTTTCAATGCTTTTTTGATTGATGCACAGCGTATCAATTATTATGTGGGGTTTTTTCATTGTCTTTTAATTTTCTTAAGTATGTTTGAAACAAGAAAACACAATTTTGGTAAAATAATACTTTTAAAAACTCGATAAAACTGATAAAAACAGGAAAAGATCAAATCAAAGGGTCACGCGAAGTAAACATTAACATGATGATATTATATGGTTAAACTCGTACAATACATTTAGCATAAACGATGCATGTATATAGAAACATATTTATATTTTAAAGAACACCGTAATAACAAACAATTTTTTTATTGATAAAATGTGACTGTTTTATGCTGCTTTTATTGCTGAAAAATGTAACGAAGTTCAACATCTTAGAAATTAACAAAACATAAAGGGAATTTTAACAAGAAGATACATTCTTGAAACCTGTTTTTCAGTTGATCTTATCTGCAGACGCGCTAGATAACTTTGTGTTAAAAAAGTTTTGATAAATGCTACAATAAGCAAAGACTTTCAATTTTGAACAATAATGGTAAGAGGTTGGAAAGTAAAAATTGTAAAGCCTCTAACATTGTTTTGAGTTTTTATAAAACGACGAAAGTTGTTTGAATTTAAGGGAGCATGGTTACGATTATGGTCAAATTCATTTTTCTATTTTTATTGTTTACAATGCTTTAGTAATGAATTTCTAGTGGTGAACAGTTGTTGAGTATTAAGAAGATACAGAGCACTTAATTCTTTGTTAATTATATAAGGCTCGTGCCAGCCAGGTTTTTGTTTGATTTTATAATTATGCCAATAAAAGTCTTATAATCTGTCCTCTCTATCTGCTTACTCGTTTTGAACATAAATCAATAGTCTCTAGCATTTTATGCATTTATTTTCGATCTAAAACAGGAATTTACTTGTAAACATTCAAAATGTAAACAAAAACGTTGCCTGAGTTTTGTTCACATTACAAAGAATTATAAGCTCGCTCGATGTCCCATTTATAACTCGTTGACTGACACCTTAATTTTGGTTGACTAATAGAAATGCCTTATTCAAGTAATGTAAACATTAAAACGTAAAAATAAATTTTGACCAAAATGGCGACCATGCTGCTTTAAACTCTAGAGAACCTCTCGTCGTAAGAAACCTTTATATCATTTTTTATGAGTTGCACTAAGTTTCATTGTAGAGATATAATACTTGCTTTCTCTTTTGTGCAAAATCAATCTAAAATTTTCTGATATAAAAAAATGAATTGTCTTTTTTGTTCTCAATCAATACCAGTCTTTCGTGTGCATTAAACGTGTTACCTCTTCTAAAAAGAAAAGCACACACACACACACACACACACACACACACACACACACACACACATATATATATATATATATATATATATATATATATATATATATATATATAATAGCGTGGTAAATTCACGTACAATTGGGGCCTACCATTTGATACCTAATTCTGAAACACGATATTTTGTCAATGCTTGACAAAATTTAAATTGTTGTTTTGTTCTCTATTGATCACGAACCATTTCATTTAAATAGAAACAATCGCCATTTAAAGTGAAAAGAGATTTAAAATTGGCTTTGTTTTTTGAACTCATGTAAAATAGGTTAACTATTTGAATTGTTATGCGACCAAAATAAAAATCGACCCGATTAGAAACCAATGAGTGACAGAAGGAATTGAGAACATGGAGAAGAATTTTTTATCTACCGCAGTTATATTTTCATTTTTAATTGTCAGAGCCTCAGGATGTAAGTTATATTTTTTATTTCGATATCTTAATAATAATTTTGAAATAACTTTCCATTTTCATAACTGAAATTTGTAATATTATTTTACATACATAAGAATTAATAAATATAAAAGCAACTGAATCGAATTAAAATAATAACTTAGTTCGAGAGGCCAATACCAGAAAAAATCCTGATATGATGAGATATGAACTTTTAATCTTGCTATTATTCCGACATAATGTCTTGCTATTTACATAAACTTATTTTAATGGATTATTATAACTATTATAAATGCGCGAAAAAGAAATTATTGATTGATCGTAACAAACATTGTACTTGGTGCTTTGTGTTTTCAGTTTGCGGCGTGCATCAGACGCTTGATGTGGTCATTTTATATGATGTATCTTCAAGCATGAAATCTACCAGTATTGCCTATCAAGTTAGTTTCATACATAACTTGGCTGGCAACATCTACTTACACTCCGACCACACTAACATAGCAGGAATAGGAGTAGGCAATACAGCACATTATGGCTGGGGTCTGCGGGACTACCTAACGACCGATGACCTCATGGCCCGAATGCAAAATATAACAGCGACATCTGAAGGATCAGACATTTCGCCGGGCATGGATATGGCTTGGAACAACATTTTTTCGAATAACACGAGATCTGGTTCTACAAGATGGGTGCTTGTCTTCACAGACACGAAAGTTATGTCCAGTACAACAAGTTTGGATGCCATAAAAGCAGCTGGGATTAAAGTTGGATTTATATCTACATTATCTGCAACAGATTACACTAGTTATGCGTCCGATTCTAGATACATCCTTGGTGGAATCAGTTGGGCCACTTTAGATTCAGATTTACCAACTGTCATTTCTATGATCTGCCCACCGTGTGAGTAATATCATAATATTCAAAAATTGATTACGCTTTCAAAGTTTTAGATTACGAATTTTTTTACAAATCTTTACTCAATTAAACATTTTGTGAAATTGTGGACATTAAACCTTGATTTTTACAACAGTTACATTTAACTGACTATGAAATATTTTTTACAGACTGTGAAAGCTTTGATTTTTATTATGAACTTCCCAACTCCATGGCTGTCATTGCCGACACAAATTCCAGTAAGTATACTGTAGATTGGCAAATAATCACGATGGTTTTAATTTCACTATGTTCGTGATTTATCGTTTTCCCGCTAAAATAAACCCATCGTAAATATTAACATAAGTTTTTAAAAAACATTTTATTGCTAATACTTTCATCAAGTGGTTTTCTTGGAGCGTAAAAATTAAAACCATCGCGATTGGTACATTTTGAGAATTCGTGAAATTTTTACACCGTGGAATTAAAACGACTTACAGTATCCAAAATCAATTTTTAAATCGTTATTTGTAAAGAATAAAACGATGTTCGTAAACCTCAACATTTGCCCAAAATAAAATAAAATTAAAAAAAAAAATTTAATGTCAGCCAAATATTCCATTGATTCATATTATTAATTAATAATTTATTGGTTGAATGGTGTATACTAAGAAATTTTATATATCAAACGAATTCTTCCTTTAAAATAAACATATCTTTTATTTAAAAAAAACTGGCTATTTAAGAGTTACTAGTTTTATGTCTTTGAAATCGACAAATACAAATATCGAAAGCTTTTGATTTCGTATTAAAAGTGAAAAACGATGACCATATTTAAAAAAATAGTTAATGATAAAATATAACACCGAGAGTAATATAACATGTAATTGACTACCCAAATATTAACATCAATACCGCCATTTATTTCCAAATATTCACTTTACAGATGTTGGATACTATTTGATATCTGAGTCAAAAGGGCCAAGTGCTTACAATATCCACTGCTGTGGAGCCCTGTCCTCATTAGAGTTTAAGGCAGCAACATCCGGGTCTTTTGTGTTACAGGTCTGGAGAGCCGAGTACTTGATTTATCAGACCACTATTACAGCTACAGGTTAGTGCCATTATAATTGAACTCTGTACATGTTAATTTTTCGGATGACATTTTGAACAAAAATGAACAGGCTTGTGTGAAAAAAATGAAGAAAACACCTAGAGTAAAAGACTAAAGATTAATTTCAAATTGTATTGCTACAAATAAAATGTAAATCAATGATTGTAAATTACTTACTTTTTTTACAGGAGGGTATCAAACGCATGTATTTTCACCAAAAGTGGCTATAGCTATGAGCGACATAATCGGATGGTTAGTTGCAAAGATGTGAAGTAGCTTTTAATTAGCTTAATGGTCACCATCATATTCTGTTGTACTTGTTTTCTTGATTATACTTCGTTTTAGGCAAATACATGTATACATGAACGTTTAGAATGTTTTAGGGGACCATCATTTTTGAAGAGTATTACACTTGATCTCTTGTTTATGATCATTTGCTGTCTTTCATCATTTTCTCTGTCTGAATATCTACAAATTTCGATTGAATTGACCCCATCCAAATTAGAAAGTCTAATAATGGGGTACATTCTAATTTTCAAAACTATGAAGTAAAAGAATTGCAATATATTTTCTCAAGAGTTACCTTAAAGGACATACATGCCTGATATATACAATAAAGTATAATTTAATTTTGATTAACGTTTAATAAGGGCATAGCGATAATCACCTTATAAAATGGTACATGTATGAGAATTGCAGAAATTGCATAATCTAAATTTTGTTGTTTCATTATTCTCTGGAGTTTTAGTATGATATTGTCAACAGTTTTGTTAAGTAAACTTGATAAATTTAGTTATCTAAAACTTACTATTGTTGCTCAGGCGACCGATATCTATATCTAAATTTTCACTTTTAAATCATGAAAAAAGAATGATTTAGTTCTTCCACATATCTATAATAGCAGTATAGATTCAAATTTATATGTTCATCTTTAAGGTATTCAGCTGGAGTGAATCCGATCGGAATGGCCACTAGCTGTGTAGGGGATCTCTGTCCACAAGATATAAAGATAGTGACGGACATGGGGTCGTTGTCAGTCGGAGATTTCTACGATTGGTCTTCTGCGTCTACGATGCCGGACACAGCTTTTGCTATCAAGTTTACAATTGTCAACGGTCAGTATCGAGTTAGTAGTAACGGATAACCAATTTGTTGGTTAATCAAACATGACAACGGTCAATACTGATTTGCCAGTAGTGGATAACCAATTTGTTGGTTAAGTATATACGACAACGGTCGGTATCGAGTTACTAGTAATCGCTAATACAAATCTATTTTCTTTAAATAAAACATCTTTGGTCTGTTTTAACTTTGAATTATAATTTTTGTCTGGTATTGGTTGCTTAAAATTTATTTTTTGACACAAAAATGTTTGAAAAGCTTACGCAGGTATGTATTTCGCTCAGCACTTTCTTAAGTCCTTTTGATTATGTAAGATTTAAAAAAAAATAAAGCAATATTCAGAGGAAAATTTTAAAAGAATGAACAATGACAATTACAAACTGCTAACCGTCTCAAAAATCCATATAGCAAAATACAAATTAAAAGCACAGCACAGCAACATGGACTCTAAAGCGATAGAAGTGAGATCAGGTGCCTAGGAAGAGTAAGATCCCCTGTCGACTGGTCCCACCCGCCTTAAGCTCATTGTATTATACTTAGCCACGCGTCTGGCAGTTTAGTAGTGTTATATGTCTAACTGCTCATGAAAGAGGAAGTACCGAGCGACAAGTATCCTCGGTGACATACTGTCCACCAGCAGAGATACATGTTCGGTCATTAAAATGAAAGTGACAATAACAAACTGACAACCGTCCTAAGAATCCATAAACAATGTACAGAATGTATTCAAAATAATCTCCTAAAGAAACTCTGTATCTTGTTTTTTTGATTTTAGTTCTTTCGACTTTTTAAACACAGCTCAATAAAAGAATAGAAGTTGTGCATGCAATGGATGTTCGCAGTAATAAGCTTGCGATAAGTGTTAAAGATGTTTACATTATATAGACTCAAACTTTGAAATTTTATTTACATGAGATGATTTTGAATGACAGGAGATAGTTCTGTAGATAGTTCTGTAGAAATAAAGAAGAGGATTAAATAATTCATGAACAGCACCATGCAAATGAGAAAGAAAGCTTGTTAACTTTAAATGATAAGAAATTTTTAAACTAGATAAGACTTCAGAGCATTATTTAAATGTGGCATGCGCATAAAAAAAGATAGAAATGCTAAGCGGATCTTGGCGTAGATGTTAAGATACTTTTTAAATGGAGGTAGGGAGAGATGGAACATTAGAACTTGTTGAATGTTTAAAAACATTTTTATTTGTTATTTATTACAGGAACAGTTCCTACATTTTCTGGTGGTAGTTCACCCATATCTATATCGGAGAGTTTAACTGTGGGATCTAGTGTTACAGTCGTGAGCTTAACTGATGACTTTGGCGACCAGTTTATGTTTTCCGATTTAGGGAATCCTTACTTTGAGATTAATCAAACAACAGGTATTCAAAAGTGATGAAAATCAGTTATTTTTTTCATGTTCACTCAACACGTACTATAGCCCCAGTAAAAGGATTAAAGTATTTTTAGGATTTTTATGTGTATTCTGATATGATATTTAATACAAATACCCTTTCGTTTTGCTTGTGTGTATGGTACGACGTGCATATTTTTTTTAAATGTATAATGAAACATTTGCCTTGACTAATCTTAAATTATTTCAACATATATGTTTTATAGGCTTAATAAGCTTGATGACATCACTTCCTGTCACTGGTGTAGAAACGCCGTACTTTCTGACTATGTCAGTCATAGACTCCTGTTTTAACACTGCCTCCATTGCCATCAACATCACTACTTTTGTCCAGGTAATGCAAACTTGTTCACACTGTTTGAGGGTTGGATTATCATGGCCATTTGAGGGTTTTATTTATTTTTGTTTAATTTATTTTATGTTTAGTTAGGGAATTTTGAATAAATATCAAGAAAATACTTGAATTCTAAAGGTAAAATATTAGTTTTCTTTATATACATTATGATAGTTCATGGCAAACATTGTGTATAACTTAGAAATGACTGCTGTTAATTTGCCGACCATCCAACTTTCTTACAATAAACTTATTTCGAACACAATATCTACTGTTTCATCAATATATCAAGATAAATATCATCTAACGAGTATGTAAGAAGAAAAGTAAACGAATTTTTACCTTTGGAAGCCTCTAGCGATCAACAATCTGCCAACAGAAGTAGAAATTGGTGATGACGTCAGTTTTGAAACTTTACTTATCGTCATCAATGCAACCGATCCAGCTGCCGACAGCATTTCATGTATTCTGAGTTCGATTTTACCAAATACTACAAACTTTAGATTGGATGACTACTTGAATGGAAGTATGGTTGATACCGTTTCTTAATTTCATTAATGATAATGTCACTTTGAAATTGTAAACGTTATACTCCAAACGTTGATTGAATCTTTTATATAACTGAATAAAATCGAATTGTTTAAAAAGAATGTATTGTTAGTCTTTACAATGTTGGGATGTATTTTTTGCATTTTCTATGTTTTATCACTACTGGTATTTAATATCAAGCATTATGTATAGTTAGTGCATGACTAGATAATTACTATTAAACCCCTGTCATTTGAACTAGATAAATCTTTTACTGATACAAAATACTTCCATAGCTGCTGGTATGTTTCTAAATGCTGGTGCGGCGCTGGATTTTAAAACAGTTGAAGAATACAAGATATCCATTACCTGTACAGGAATGTCATCAACGGAATCATTTATGACAGTCAGAATCTTGGACAAATCTGTTACAACACCATATACAGTGCCAGGTATGACCTTCAATAATAAATTGAGTTTACAAGTATAGCTTACCTGGGAAAGAAAAGAAGACACAAGATGTGTTTTGACAATAAGTTTGTATCCATATAGGTCTGATCTTGTTGCTGTAACATTTTGAAGCATTATGTAGTCACTGTCAAAGAAGGACTTTTTGATAAAAATTATGGGTATTTTGCTGATATTATAAGCTTTTTAATACTTTGTGAGTTTATATCTGGCAAATAACAAATGATAGTAATTAGTTTCATTATTAAATTAATTTTTTCGTTATCCCAAAATTTTACACAATAATTCATGTTCGATTGTAAAAAATTTCTTGACTTTCAGTAGAGCGTTTCAGTCCTGCTCTCCAACTTTGCTAAGACAAATACTTTGTTTCAGCGTGGGCGGCGGGCGCCATTGTTGTTAGCGTTGGATCAGTGGGCGTGGTCCTTGCTATGGTTTGCTTCCTCATTGTTGTCATCCTGGCAACCACGGACGAAGCAGAAGTAATGCCACCTATGGAAGAAGATGAAAACGACAAAACGCCACTCGATGATGTTGCGCAGATGTGTAAAATCATTGATAGATGGGAGTCTGAACAAGAGGGAGTCGGAGAAATTTGATACCTATGCGCATTTCTAAATTCCTGTCTACTTTACAGAAATATGGTACAAGGCTTATCAAATGTTTTCATTTATCATTTAAAAACATTTTGTTTATAATCTTTATGCCCACATATTTTTTTTCACACCATTTTGTTTAATGGTTTTGTGAAGATCGTGTGATTTAATATGGCATTAAATATCCATTAATAAAAATTGCGCAAGTAGGTAATTAGAGACGTGATATTATTTTTCAATATAAAAAGAACTGTTTCAAATTAACTGTTATGATATTCAAACCTGTTTTAATTATATAACAATAATGTATGATAATTTGTAGCATAAAAAATAAATATATGTTATCAAATTTCTGAGGTTTTGTTTATTCTATAAATATTGTTTAAAATTGGTTATAAATCTTTGTTTTGAAAGTTTTACTTTTCGTGTGGGTATATATATAACATTGTTTTAAAACTAAAAAAAAGAACGTGATAAGTAAGTCAGTTGGTCTGCAAAATTTTAATATTTTTAAAAAGCAAAACAAATTACTTGTAAATTGTAAAAGATTCCAACTCTATTATTTTTTCAGCTTGCTTGGCTTTTGTAGATGTTGTTCAAAGTGGCATGACATTCTGCAAAACTACTGTCGGTCATTCACATGAAACAAAATTATAAATACATCGACTTGTATTTATTTTTGTGTTATTAATGGAAAAACAAGTATTTTTAAATCAAAATCAATGTCCCTCGCTGTCGTAACACAGTTGTTTAATATTTTATTTCATATTTATAATAATTTAGATTTGTCATTGCATTGATTCAGCGATTTTATGATAGCCTACATTGTCAAAGTGATACAAAAACAAAATAATATAATAAAAAATATTTTAGAAAGTAGATTTGAGATTGTAATAAAGTAATTTCTCATTACTGTTTATGGCAGACTAATAATAATTCGAAACCATTGAAATTAACAATAATATTTATTTCATTTTGATACCAAATACTGCTAAATGCTAAACACATAATCTTCTTTTTAAAGAACATAAAATATTGAAATTTCCCGAAAATATGCCACGTACCTCCCTAGAATGCAAAATTATCTTATGTAAAAAAGAATATGCAAGGTTCAGTTTTTGTTATTTTTCAAAGAATGCAACAGATGTAAAATAAAATATCAAATGTCATAAATATTGTATATGTAATAGCATTTACAACTAAAAATGATATGTACAACATAGGAATTATTTTGACTTTTAAAGAGTGCATGGGGGAAAATCGGTTTGAATTCAAATAGGGAAAAATATCACCACTGGAATATTTGAATTTAAAACACCATAAATACACACGAAAAAAAAGAGTCTTAGTTCTGCCATAGGCAAACTTGGTAGAAGAGACAATATGTTTAATTTATTTTAAAATGTTTTGATTCATGTTGACATGATTTATTGATGCCTTCACATATGCTGATTGGTTTAAAATTCTGAATAGATTATTGACTTCTTGAACAATGCATGGACTAACAAATCTAAAGACGATGTATCATGTTCATTTATTTTTTAGTGGGATTGAAATCGATAAAGTTATAGAGTTATTACTAATTAAGCTATTTTTGTTAAGGTATTGCATGCATATATAGCAAACGGCACTGCTACCAATATTGTTCAATATGTTATTCTTATGATTTATGAATTGATTTGCAAGAATCATAAAGAGGTGTATTATGAAAAGAATTTCATTTGAAAATTGTATAGATGTTTTACGGTGTGACCGTTGGGGCGAGCGCAGAATGAACCACACATCTGTCATCATTGTAAAGTGCAACCCGTGGACTTGCCCTAACCAAAAAACTCGGGCTTTGTTTGAAAACTTTTACCGCTGCAAGGAACCCAAAGTTATTAAACTTTTATTCCAATGGTCCCTTCCTAGGATTATACACTTAAACAAACTACTGCGCTCGCTATAAATCTTAATGAAGTGAAAATCTGGCTTACTTTACTTTGTTTACTTATCCTAAGTTCATAGGCACTTTATCTTTATGATTATTGTATGACCCAATTCATATCAAACTATACAAGTGTCAGAAATATTTGTGCCAAAAGATCTCATGAAATCATTGCCTTACAGCTATTTGTAATAATATTGTAAAAAAAAAATTGCCTTGCTTTTGACTGCAATACAGTTGCATATAACTTAATATTGTTATCAATAAGACCCTTCCAAATGCGAACGTGTATATCTATATCACGTAACACCGATAGAAGATAAGAATACAGACCCAGAAACTACACGACAATGGCAGTTTACAACGTATTTATATTTGGTAAGATCAACGAATGCTCATCTTTGATTACACCTTACAACTTACTTTAGTTTTTGATAGTTCAAAGCAATTAACGAAACATAAAAAATGATTGTACACTCACTCTCTTATGAAATAAACATCTATTTGATTGTACAATGAACAGCTATGAAGTCTTCACATTTGTACTATTGTTATGCTAAGATTTATGATATCTATCCTTGATTCAATATACTCTAAACTATAAGCAGCTTTAATCCACATTGCCAGGAAATCATTTTTAATTTACCAATATTAAATCTATAAACAGATTTAGATATCAATAGATCTCTTGTTTGAAAAAAATAATGCCTTTTATTAGCCGAATGATCCTATAGTTCAGAGTTTTTAAACAATCCATCGTGTTGTTACTTTACAGTGTTAAGCCTGTGTGCTATTCATCAGGCTTCGACACAGACCTGCGATGATGTGGATAGCACGGTTTGTAAGATGTTCCGTGACAAGCGAGATATCTGTGTGGATCCATGTTTTTCCAAATTATGCCCAAGATTATGCGGAACTTGTCGTAAGTCTTGATATACTTCTTTGTTGAGTATTGTCATACATTTGCACTGAAAATGTTTTATCCGTTTGGAGAATATCTGCAAACTTTTAGAACAACTTATGTCTGTGCTTGTTCAGAGTGTTATAACGGTACAAAGTGTAATTTGCGCTTATTTAATTCCCAATTAAATAATGGTTCCCATCATAGTTTCTTTTAGAAGAATATGTTCGTTTGCCCCTTCATTTACATAAAAACTTGAATTTAAATTTTGGAAACATTTATATAAAACGATGTTCATTATGCATCTATTAAAAAAGTGTACTTACTGTGATGTGTTTCCTTGTTTTCTGTTTCAAGCTCTGAAGTGTTACCACTGTGATTCAGTCGCCGATGTGAATGATTGTAATGCTACCATGGAGTGTTCGAACGGAGAAAAGGTTTTGCGATGGCTTCGTTGTACTATCCCTTTGCATTGAGTATTTCATATTTGACATGCGTATCGCTCTGAATTTAATATGGAATTTGTTTTATGATTTTGCAGTGCATAGTGACCGAAACTTTGGCGGCAGATTTTTCCAAAAGCTATCGATTAGGATGTGCAACAAATGAGGTAAGAATGCATACCTATTTTTTCAACTAAATGAACTGTGTTTGCCTGGAAGGTTTAAAGGGAAACAAAACCCCCATTAATATTTCTTGTTTTTATGAACAAAATAGTACTAGATGAATATTTCTATCATAGTTTATTCATATGTTATATATTTTACTCCTTTGAGTTATTTTTTTTACACTCCTTTTGCTCAATTAACTATAGGTTTGTACGCACTTGTTCGGAGCTAGTACTGGTGGCTCCTCTCTAATAATTGGAAGAAGATCGGTTGAAAAACGGGCAAATCTTGATGGAGATTGTTGCGATTCTGATCTGTGTAACCAGCACACTCCATCACCGGCTAGATTACGGCGTCAGAGCAACGTCACAACTACTGTGATGATGGAATCAACAACAATGGTGACTTCACCAGAAGCAACGGGTAGACATTTTTGTTTTATCAAAAATCAATAGTTAAATCTGCATTGTTTTAATTTTTTTTCACCATAATTAACCACAAACCATCTGAGTGCGTTCTATAAATGACTAAAAAGTGCCAAAAATATTTTATAAGAACATCATAACATGGACAAGATATACCCTTTTTGTCTGAGATATTTCATGTTACTTCACCTCGACGCCATATGCCCTCGACATTAAATATTGTTTTTCCTACCCTAGGAACCATTTTAACAAGAGTTTGGACTTTGGATAGTTGTGTCAAAAGGCAATGTGACGTAAGCATGTTTATTTCTTTGATAGTCACTCAGTCACGACTCTTTGAAATAAACAAGATATATCTGCCTTTTGAGCCAGTTATACGCAATCGATGCATATTTCGCTTGTAACTGCGTCATTTTAAACTTGTTTTGACGCAAGAGATAGAGAGCTACATTAGTACGTCCTACTAAAAGTCCAAGGTCTTGTTAAAATGGTTGAAAAAAACTCGAGCTCCTTATGTAGCAACGGAAAAAATTAAAACTTGTCATTATCTGTATGATACTGACGACGTTCTAAATTAACAGAGTCGACAAACTCCAAATGCTCTGACATCGATACAGCTGGCTGCCAGAGACTGCTTGGTCTTAACAAGGGCATGTGTTCGGATCCCTGTGTGGTCCAGGCCTGTCCTAGAACATGCGGAAAATGTTGTAAGTACTTCATAAACTCCTTTGTATGTGACGCAAAACCAATACCGGTTCTTATATTGCCTTTATTCGTAAGAGGTGATAAATCTCGAAAGGAACAAAATTAGTAGGATTCGTGTTGTTTACTAGTACTGATATGCCATTTTGAACAAATATTTAGTTTAAGCTTATAAATGGATTTGATTTTTTTGTATCAATGGCAATTTTTTTGGCAGCTGAGTGTTACTGGTGTAACCATATCAAAAATCCTGAGCAATGCAACCAGACCACAAACTGTGATATCGGAGAGGTCAGCATTGATGTATTGCATTCAGTACAGGCCCAATGATTAAAATGATTAAAAAAGAAGCGAAGTTTTTATTAATGCTACTATATATGACAGTATTTCAATCATCTGCTTTGACAGACATGTTACGTATTGGAGACATTGTCTAACAGTGGACAGCACTCTTACAACGTGGGCTGTATGCACCAGAGTGTGAGTTTTCTTATATCCTCTCTCTCTCTCTCTCTCTCTCTCTCTCTCTCTCTCTCTCTCTCTCTCGTTTGGTGTCTTTAATACGCGTATGGACAAAAAGATTCTCTGTAATTAGGTCCTTAATGTCCTTTTTATGCATAAAAACGAGACAAACTGACTAAGAAATGCAATTCGATCATAGGAAGTACCCATCAAAATAAATGTGATGAACATAAAATTTTCTATGATTACATGCATGTTATCGACATAAACTTTGCAAAGTCTTTTATTGTTAGGTTTGCAGCCAATTCCATGCACAAGCTGCGCATATCTTTGGCAAGAGAGCAGATCCGGTCGAATTGTCGCTAGATGGCGACTGTTGTTCCGGTGATCTTTGTAATCACCATGTGCTCGTCCATGCGTCACCTACGACCACCTCCTCTCCAACAGACGGTAAGGTTGTTCATTGTTTTGTACATATTTTATTGATTGCTTACAGGGATCAGAAACAAGTTCTAACAGCTTACTAGTTCTTCTCCTTAAATATAACAATAATTGTCATGCATATTAATTTAGAACAAAAGAAAATATATTATGATATTGATATACATAAAGACAAATTATTCGAATCTCAAAGATTTGTCTATAAACGTATTCATTGTTATGGGAATCGCCATTCAATTAATTTGAAAAAAAAAACGAGGGGGTTACTTTTACGAAGAAAATATAAATCGCGAGCAAAGCAAAACTAAAACCAACTTGAATATCACCAAGATTTCGTAGAATGGCAGATAGTCATGGTGGTTTTAATTTCACTGTGTTCGCAATTTATATTTTATTTGGGAAATCCATCCTTGATGCACAAAAGAATACGCGATATCAATTTAATAAATTCAATTTTAAAAAGAACTGATTTAATTTTGATTTTCTATTAGCGTTAAATTAAAAAAAAAGATCGCGATTTATAACTTTTGAGAAATCGTGAAATGTTAACATGGTGGAATCAAAACGATTTACAATAAATCGTTTTATCCATTGAATAAGTTTGTTTCATACATTAGGCTACAACATGAATAATAATTTAAAACTGAATTTAACCAACTATATATACCCATTTGTTGTGTTTAAGATTGATGAGTTTATTTAAAAAGTGATATTATCCAAACATAATTATCGTTTGATGAACCCAAATACGGTGTTTCTCGCTGTTTGGTACTTTTGACAGGTTGTTTTTTTTTTGTTTATAGTATGTGCCTACACAGCTGCCCATCACCATTGTCCGACTAATTTCCATTTGGTGGACGGGAAATGTTATTTGATAGGAAGCAGTTCTCTTGCCTTTGACGATGCTGTCGTATGTTTAATCAAAAGATGAAACCTTTAAACTGAATACATGAAAAAATTCCCTCGGGCAAATTCAAGATTGGGCAATTTAAATGCCTCACATTATTTCTGATTACAAAACTTCTTTGGGAGAACTCAAGACGGGATAAAACCGTTTACTAGTAATGAGGGACAAAAATAACACAGGGCGAAAATAGCTCGGTATACAGTTTATACTCAAGTATAATTATAAGGTTATTGTTTTACTTAAGTCAGTTGCTTGTTTTGTAAATCTGTATATTTTATTAACTTAAAAAGCTCAGTAACTTAAAATGATTCATCTGTTACGTTGATATTGATCAATTGTTTTCAGAGCTATTGTAAAACTCACTGTTCAAAACTCGCCGAGAACCTGTCTCATCAAGACTTTCAAGCTCTTACGCATTGGGGTAGGTGTAATTAAAGATAAGTATTAAATCCATTTAAATATGTTTATTCAAATTTAACTTATGAGTTACATTCAAAAAAGCGAAAATATATGTTTTGATCAAATATTATTTCTAAAGCAAATCAAAATGTCTTTTGAGTGAATATCACAAATCGTACATATTTTTGAACGTCAAAAGGAAAAAAACTTCATGAATCAAAGTTTGTTTTCTCATGTAAAAGTAGTCACTGTTATCATCTTATTAGTGACTGAGGACTATGTGTACATTGGAGCTAAGGATGCGCAAAGAAATGGAGACTTTACGTGGATTACAAGCGGCAGATATGTGACTAGTGTCACTTACCCTGGGATGTTATTCGGGTTACACCACACAAGATTGTGCGGTAGTTTCCATCACGGAAAATTCCATGCTGGACATTGCTCCGACAAATTAAAACCCCTGTGTCAGGCTCCAATGCAATAAAGAAATATTAGCAGAAGCAGTATCGTTTTATTTTTACATTTTGTAACAGTAAATGATTTATAGTATGGAAGCAGACACATTCTAGTATAAGGGTGGTTAAAACATGTTTATTTTGTGCGTTTTTTTTTGGGGGGGGGGGAATATTGAATTAGTTTATTACATAGTTTGAACAACCTTAAGTTATTATTAGTTCATTGTGAGATAATTAATTTTTGATTCATACGGGAATACAGATATCATTTTTCATATTAGTTAAATGCAAATATGCGAATGACATAAAGGGGTATAACGTTCCAAAAATGTTTGAACAGCCATAAAACAAAAAAAAAAAAAAAAATATTTGTTTATTGCGCATTTCTTAATTACAATTGATTTTCCCATAAGTGTGCCTATCATAGAAAAATTATGAGGGCCTATTGAACATTTTAGACTATATTAAGATCAGTTAAGAAGAGTTCTTAATAAAGATATGGAATGATATTTAAAAATTAAGATTCCATTTTGCAGAAAGGTCATAAGTTTAAAGATGTTTATTTAGTTCCTGTGATGGCTTCTAAAATGATTTTTGTATATCTTAATCAATGTCAATTACTATGTTGAATTTTACGTGACACTTTGCACCCTTCCTCAGTACAAACTTTGATCCATGGAATATAGCTTAACAATTTAAATATGCAATCAAAATATTTGCATTGTGATATAACAAACTGTAGCACTTTCAATTTTAGACAAGGAAAAAGAACCTTTAACACATCGTAAGAAAACATTATTCCAAACAAAGCAAGAGATTTATCAAAACAGCAAGCACTAAACAATATAGAATGTATACCAGGTTTTTGAATTTTTTTGCGCACAAATTCCAGAGCTATATAACGAAATTCGTCATCAGTATATTAAAAATAACACCATTCAGAGATGTCGGATAGTACGCAGATTAAAACTGGATATAACTTTATAATTTAATTCTGGTTGTAACGCGGCATTTGATTGGATAGAAAAATTTAGTTAAATTTGTATAACCTGGTTTGCACGTCACAAGACACGTCACAATGCACCAACGTACTAATTCACTTGACGTTACGTTTGAATTTTGAACAGATTTATATCATTTTTAAAAGTAAAACTCAATTTGTACAGCAAATTCTAGAAAATTAAATTATAAGGAATGAACTCAATATCTACCCAAGTTATACTCGTATAACCTGGGTTGGAGCAATTTACGCTTTTTTATAATCCGCTTCGCGGATTATAAAGCGTAAATTGCCCCAACCCAGGTTATACGAGTATAACTTGGGTAGACATTGAGTTCATTTCTTAATTAGACGTCAAAATATCACATTGTGTTTATTTAAAGAATTCGTGGGTATTTTTTAAATTGATGAAGTATACACGCATTCGTGGAATGTGTAATAATATTATGAAAAATGATTTATCATTGTGGGCTGTGAAATCGAGATAAATGCTCAGGAGCTAGTTACACAAGTTATATTTCCTAAGATTTTGTTAAGATAGAGCTGAAGACTGCAGAAATAAACCTAAGATTTGTCAGATTAGCTGTTTCATAAAACTTTCTTGGCGTAACGAAGTTGGCTTTTCTTACAGTCATATCATATTGTTAATTCCAAATTTCTACTCGTCATGTGATTTTTCTTCAATATGACATAAACGTAAACTTTATGAGTGAACGTGAGAAGTCATTTCTTCTCTTATTCACCTAGATTCATCTTAGAAAATTAAAATGGTTAAATATATATAGTGTATACAATGAAGAGCCTATGTATATGTACTGAAGTTTGTATAATATTTTACATTTACATGCCTTCACAGTATAGATAAAAATTACGTAATACGATAAAAGAAAAGGTCAAATCTTTCCTGTGTTGAAAATCTACGCGAAAATATCTACTTAATATTACTGACCAAAAAGATTATTTTCGTAAACTACGTTAAAAGCCGCCCATTGTAACCCTTAATCATGACCCCTCGAGCTAACATCCATGCTAATGAAAAATATTAATATAAGTTGTAGAACTTGTTTATTAATCGTTGTAAAATGAATAAAGTTCAGCAGGCAAGTTCACGAAACTTTTCTTAGATACGATCTTAGTGTGTTCCTAAGATATGACTTAGGAAAAAAGTTAGGAACATCCTAAGATCAACTTAGGACAAGACATAAGATGTAGCTCGACGGTAAAATAGGAACATCTTTAGTTAGGACATTCCAACCTACTAAAATCAGTCTTATTTTTCACATCAATTCATACAGATAGAACTTAAGAGACTTGTGCAGTGATGAACCATAAAAAAATAATACTTGTCGATAACACGATAGGTCTAAAACCAGTAATTTTATTTTGTATACATTTTTAGGTCACCTGAGTCACCCAGGTGACCTAATGCAATTGGTCTTCGTCCGCCGTCGTGCGTCATGCGTTGTGCGTCGTGCGTTAACAATTTTACATTTTTTACTTCTTTTTAAAAACTACAAGGCCAATTGCAACCAATTTTGGTGTGAAACCTCTCTTTGGTACGAAGAATCTAAATTGTGAAATTCATGGCTCTACCATCCCCAGGGCACCACCGGCGGGGCCAAAAATGCATAAAAGCCAAATTTTCAAAAATCTTCTGTTCTACTCCAACACATATGAGGAAAAAACTGAATGCATGGTTATGATTTCCATGAAGCCCTCTACCAACATTTTGTGAAATTCATGACCCCTCGGTCAGGGGTTCGGGATCTAGGGAGGGGCCAATATGGCCATGTAATAAAAATGTATTAGATCTTAGAAAATCTTCTTCTCTACTCCCATATTTATTTGTTAAAAATAAAATGTATTGTTATGATGTCCATGAAGTCTTCTACCCAAATTGTGAAATTCATTACCTCTGGGACAGGGGTTTAGGCCCTAGGGCGGGGTCAGTGAAGCCATATGATGAAAATGTATTCAATCTTAGAAAATCTTTTTCCTTAATTATTCCCACACATGTGGGGGGAAACTGAATGCATGGTTATGATGTCCACAAAATCCTCTACCTAAATTGTGAAATTCATGGCCCCTTGGTCAGGGGTTCAGGCTGTAGGGGTGGGGGCAATATGGCCATATAATGTTAATGCATATAATGTTTAAAAATCTTCTTCTCTACATCTGTAAGAAAGACTAACTTCATAATTATGTTAACCAGGAAGTCTTCTATTGAAATTGTAAACTTTATGACCCCTAGACAATGGGTGTTGACTCTAGGGCGGGGCCAAAATTTATGTGTAGTGTTAATGCATATAATGTTAAAACATTATCGTCTCTGCTCCCACACACCTTCAAGGAAAACTGAATTCATAATTTTGTAGACCAGGAAGTCTTCTACCAAAATTTTTGAATTTCATGTCCCCCAAAGTAGGGGTTATGAATCTAGAGTGTGGCCAAAATGGTCATTTATATATAGTGTTAATGTATAGAGAATGTTTTTAAAAGGTATATTGACCAGGAATAAAAACTGACTGAATATTTAGAAAAAAAAACCCATTAAGCTGTCATCTTTCATAATATTTCATGCCACCTACATGTAAGGCAAGTGTTATGAATGGGAGGGGGGGGGGTGGGTATATTTGTCTTGTAATTTTATTCTGCTCAGGAATTTCAATGAAAGAAATGAGATACCCTGGTAATTCACCTACATGTGTATTTAGAAAAGAGAAAGAATGAAGCTGTGTATCAAAGTTAAGATATTGTGAAAGTTAATTGAGTCTTGCTTCTTCATAATGGAGTTATCTTCCCTTGCTTCTTCATAAAGGAGTTATAATCATTAAATATAATGTAATTAAGAAGTTGTATGATAAAAAAAAAACTATGCAAGTATTTTTATTTATTAGAACAAAAACAGTTTTTGAAGTCTTTATATAAATAAATAGACTCATTAATAGTAAAATATTAATTGGCTAACCAAAATCACTGATAAACAGTGCATGTAAAATGATATTGGTATAATTACAAGATTGTGTGTATTGGTAGTATATAGTATAAAATTCAGAAGTTGGAACATATGAGAAGAAATAATTCCAAGGATAATCTAATGGAATTGTTCTATTTTATGTTTTTGTTTAAATGTCCACATATCTACTAGCCACCTTATTTTAGTTTATCTATGGAAACATATACACATAAAACCTTTCTTGAAAGTAAACAAATATGGGAAAAAAATTTCATCTATTTTCTTGCACCTTTTCATTATCAGGTCATGCACTCTATTATGATCTTTAAGTTTTTCGCTAAAATTATAGGTTTCATATTTCTTTTTGAAAGATTTCAGGCAGGAAAGTGGTCGTCATTTCAATTTCATATTTTATTTTACTTCAGAATGGAACTTGATTAAATGCATATATGAGACTCCTCGACAAGTTTGTGTATGTACTTCGGTGATCGTTAAGGCTCATTGGCCTCTTGTCTGAACTATAAATATAAAATATAAATTTACTTAATATATTTCAGTGACCAATAACAATTTTGTTCGAACAAAACAAAAACTAGAAATTCAAATATGTACCAAGACAGTTTTCGGTTTACAATATATAAGATGCACCCGTTTAACAAATATATTTTTTAAACAGCACATGTGCATTATTCAAATGTAGATTAACATTTGATACTCTTGTAATTCACGTACCGCGCTTTTCATAGAATTTAACGTTACATACACATACAACCAATTTATCTTTATCTGCAATATATAGAAAACACGTACATAGTGGATATCTATATTGTGTGATTTTATATTTGCTTTATCCAACGAGTTGAAATGATGTATATATAATATAATCATTTCAACGAGTTGGATAAAGCAAATATAAATCACACAATTATAGATGTTCTATATATCTCATACAATATTTTATTTACATTAAGAAGCTTTTGAGACAGTCCCTGATATGACCCGAATGGAGTTTTTTCAAATATTAAAAACGATGATGAAACCTTATTATATGCGGTTACTGTGACCTTGCGCAGTACAATTTAGTATGTCATTTCGGAGATACTGTTTTAATGTAAAGTTTCATTGAAATGAACCTTGAAATAATTTCTTAGCCCTAATTAATTTTTCTTAGAGCTTTGCAAAAAAATGTGAGGTGGGGAGGGCCCCCCTCACCGGCTCCGATGCCTTTGCTAAACAGTTATATGTTTTGCTTCATACTTGTAATCTAATTTTGGTAGTAGATATAGTTATGTCGAAGGTACTAGCAAATCTTCGAAAATAGGTCACTGAAGCGTTAAAGCGAGGGGTTGTGTCAAAAATAGTTCGGACTGGAAGTATTTGATAAAGCATCACCCGTTTGCATCTTTGCTAGCCATGGGTTTCTGATCAGCACCGCTTCTTGGCTAGCGAAGATGCATCCATTTGATAAAGCAACGGTTTATCACACGGGTAGTATACAAGAAACGAACTGTTATCTATCTCGATAAAACTTTAATAGGATTCAACTAACATTTTCAATAATTGTTTAAAAATTATTTTTTAGAATGAAGTAATTAAAATTGAGAATGATCACACATGGCTTATATAACCCGATTATAGATTTATTCTTCAGGCAAGGACACTTGTATTTTTTTTTGGCCAATCCTAGCAATCAAAATAATAAATGTAACTTAGTGTAAATATTAATAATAAGTAAATGATAATTTCTTTCAACAAACAGACAGTATTTGCGAAGAAAATATAATTTCGTTTAATTTGTCAGGCATATAGCAACGGAGAGAGGGAAGGAGCGTTCGGGGTCCCTCTTAACATAATTGTGTCAAAATAAACGTACATGATAGAACAAATGAGTACGCCCCCTGAAGGATCAGGTTGTCGGAAATGCTGGAACAGATTGCCATATATATTTTAGCAGTCCTAAGAAAAATCTTCCCAAAAGTCCCAATATAACCCCCCCCCCCCCCCCAATGATTTTAAAACCTTCTCATAGTCATACTCATACTCAAAGGACAAAGTTATGGCGTTTCCTAAATTTAGATGAGCTTCGAGATTAAGACTTAAGACTTAACCATAACCAAAGATGTACTTCGGACGCACCAAAGTTCTAAGATAGATTTCTGAACATGCCTGCAGGTTTTTTAACCATAAATAATGAACTTTATCGTAATACGTTTTAAATCTAGTATATGTTTGATTTATTTCAACCTCAAAATCTGCAAATCATACAGTTTAACTGGCTCGGATAGTTTAATTGGCATCAAATAGTAATAAAGTACCCATATTTTTTTTCTAAAACTAACAATTTTTTTTTCTATAAGCTGTATATTTAACCAAAAAAACCGCCAGTTTATAGACGTGATTACATAAACGAGGTTTTTAACTGTTGAGATAGAATATTATCTAGATAAAACCGACCTTTGTACCACATATGAGTTTCAGTTTTATTAGTTAATAGTCTAATTTTCCAGAGTAGAAGGAATTCTGTTAACTTAACGATGTCGTATATAACATAACAAACTTTATATTTCTTACCTTATGCGGGTACCTTGTCTTTATGTATCAAACCGTGAGAATGTAAAATTGCTTACGCCAAATTTATTTTTTTTTCATCATAATCATAGCAGTTTAAATGGCTAACACTAAAAGTTGTCGATCGTACTTGTAATTCTCTATTTGCACATTGATTTGATCATGAAATAGTTTCGAATAGCCTATACGTGACATATGTAATGTGAAATATTACGTCAGTTTCACTATCATAGCTCAAACAAAGTGGGTGCTGCCCTGTCCTTGTACACCATTCTCTGACGATAAGAGGACTGGAACACGCTTCAACATGGCGGTGATAGTTGGTAATATAACATTACGTTCTTTTGTTGTATATTGACTTTAGATTTTGGGGGTAAATGATAAATATATTGCAATTTTGGACATGGACGCATTGTATCTGTTCAAATATTTCTATATTTAAGATTTATTATTTATATCATGCAAGCATTAAAATTATATTATGAACTTTTGACCATATCCGCCATCTTAATCGGTTTATGATATCTTGGATAAACCTTAAATTGTAATCTAAATACCAGATTTCCAATTTCCAGGTGTGTTTCTTCTGTTTGTTGGGTGTGCATGGGGATTAGACTCTACTTGTGATGACATAGATGCCGATATCTGCAGAGCATTCAATAATAAAGTAAATGTTTGTGCGGACACTTGCCTCAGCAAACTGTGTCCGAGAACCTGTAACAAATGCCGTAAGCAATTCTTCTTCTTTGTTATTGCATCGTGCCCTTGACATTTGATGAATTAAGAAATGAAGAACGCATAAGCAATATTATTTTTAAATATTTAATGACTGACTTAAGTATAGTTTAAGACATACCCATATTGTAAAATGCTCACATTTGTCATGTCCCATTACTTTATCATGTAACCACACAAATTATATCTTTAAGGAAGGAGTCTTCTCGTTATCAGGTTATCAGACATACTTCTTATATTATGAAATTCAAACAAATATATATATATATATATATATATATATATATATATATATATATATATATATATATATATATATATATATATATATATATATATATATATATATATATATTGAAACACAATAAAATTCACAGTGGTCGGCGAGTTATAGATAAAAAGTAAAATAAGAAAACACGATATATATAGCTTCTGAAGATTTTAAAATGAAAGCGCTTAAGCTATATTGAACGTTTTTCGTGTTTTCTTATTTTACTTTTTATCTATATATATATATATATATATATATATATATATATATATATATATATATATATATATATATATATATATATATATAAAGGGATTAACCCTACAATAATCAATAATATAAAATATTAATATACAATATAATAAATAACAATTTCATCTGCTAGTGAACATGTATTTGATATATAAGTAAAACACATTGTCCCACAGCTTTTAATGTTTGTATCAAAATAATCACGTTTATGTAATTGAACTTGATAATTTAAAATGATATCAGCAGCATTATATATTCAGTTATTCGTTATAATTAGCTTTTAAAAAGTAATCTAGAAATAAATATGATATAAATTTACCTAAATATTTCTTGGTAATGTAGCTGTCACAATTACCTATATATAGAACAATGCCTTATTCCCATTAAAAGGTACACGAAATATTTAGTGATAGAATACAACGTTACAAGTAAATTTAACATAACGTTTTCATTACTTATGAAGTAAAATTGTCAAAATACTAAATTAATATAAAAGTATGACAGACTTTAAAGATATTCATTCATTCACTCATTTGATGGGATAAAAACTATTTAATGAGCTTGCTGTAAATAAATAATTATATATGTGGCTAGAGTCATGCACTTGCCTACGCCCTGAGTCGTAACTAGTCTGGTTTTTAAAAAATTCACGACCAGCTAGGCCAATCAAATACGTTGACACATACTGATCTTTTAATTTATACAATCACACGCAAAATCAACGCTACCACAATATATCCAAATGATTATATCAGTTTAATTTTTGACCATTTTGTTTTCGGATAAAGGTCAGGACAAGGTCACTGCCTTTTTCCTAAGTTAAATAAAATGATGAAAATTAATGTTGGTGTCTGCATTTTTTGCATGCTTCCAATATATAGATTATATTATAACAAAGATAAAATTAGACAGAAAAGCCAATATATTGAGCATTTAATACGAGAAAAAATGAGATTCTACTGATTTTTTTTCATACAAATATATTTATAGAAAAGGCGCTTAAAAAGTCAAAATAAAAATGTTATTTGATAGATAAATCATATTTCAAAATTATTCTGAAACCAAACATCTTATCATTAGTTCACATTACTTGAAAAAATCCAATATTAATGTTAATTGCTTTAAAATGCTAAATAGAGTCATGAATCTACAGCAATTCTGATTTGCTGAAACGTGATATTTTCCTTCGCCAATGTTTCGCGAAAAATGTAGTCCATGTAAGATTCAAAGTTTTGATTACTATTACTATTCCAAGATTTGTGATGGTAAAAAAGAAAGAAAAATATGATATTTTTATTAACTTTCATCTTGATTTAATGAACATTTCATCAAATTTACTTTTGACAAGTCGAAAAGCAGATAAGACTCCTCCCTTAAGAATTACAATAATAAACAACTTGTCAATATCTTTATTTGTTCATTTTGATCTAAATGTACGGAGAAGGCTAAAATAGGCTGTGCCTGCTGCCTAATCTCATTCAAGATTTGTTGAATAAAATATTGTTTAAATTAAAAAAAAAAAAAAAATTATATAGAGTATATGAAAAATTTCACCAATGCCTCAAACATATTATTCAATTGTGCAGAGGTAAAAATTGAACAAAAATTGAACTATGAATAGGAATGCTAAATATTATATATTATAGAGAAAAAACTACTAAATAATACTCAGCTGCTGCGTTTTGGACATCCCCGCCCCTCTAAAAAAGAGGGAGAAAAAAAACCCAAAAAAATCACAAAACAAAAAGAATAAAAACAACAACCAAACGTGAACAATTATCACTGTGTGCTAATATCGATTTTTTATCATTTGAGTGTAATCAGAGTATGCTATAACTGAGAGTTTCTCCAATTCAATTTCAGATTTATACAAATACATGCTTAACATTTCTATTACCTGTAGCCAGAAAATGTTACAGCTGCGACAATGTTCCCTCAGTTCAAGACTGCAACAGAACACACATATGCCCAGACATGAATTATGTAAGAAAACATTCAACCTCTATTTCATCGGAATTGGAAAATAAATATCTACTATTGAATATTGTACTGAACTTTGATTTAATATTTTTTCATATCAAAAGGAAGCATCTTTTGCTTAAAGGAATTTGGGTGATCATACCCCTTCAGATCTTCAAATTTTATATATGATATTTTTGGCCATAAAAGATCGTTTAATAAAACAATCCAAATTTTTAAGATTTTAAAAGTGAATACTTATTTGTATCTTCCTATGGAGCTCTTTTTTGAAAAGAGACTAACTCCTGAAATTTAGAATAAATATGGGAAAGACCGTTCAGTCACCTTAAACTGCTAAATCTTTAAAGACATCAATAATTATGAATTGCAATTTCATTTTCAGGAATGTTTGGTACATATGGGCATCAACTCTGACTTTACTCCATATTATAGACTTGGATGTGCATCAACAACAGTAAGCTTATCATATTGCAAAAAAATAAAAATGAAAATATGATAATAAAATACCTAATATTTAAAAAAAGGTTGAACGTTAATTTTTTAAGCAACTTTGGCAAAACTAAAACTATCAAAATCGTAAAATACTTCTGTAATTTGTGTTGATCATTTATTTTTTTCCCTATATTTTTCCAATTTTAGAAACCATGAATAAAAACAATTGTCATTAATGATAATGGGCCGGTTTATTCTAAAGCAGCAATATTCATATGCAAACCTGCTAGTAAATCAAATGTAAGCAATTATAAATGTCTATTCAGGTATGCGTCAGTCTATTCGGATCTGGGGTGGATGTAGGAGTTCCTACTCTGGTGGGCAAGAAGAAACGACACAACATTGAAGGGGACTGTTGTAACACTGACCTTTGCAATCAGCATGAACCCCATCACGGTCATAACAAAAAAAGACAATTTGACCTCGTTTTAGATACTACTACAACACTTCCTGATACAACAACAATGGTGACAACAACACAAACAATGCCACCAGCAACAGAAACAATGCCATCAGCAGCACAATCAGTACCACAAAAACAAACAACAGAGCTAGAAACATCAACCATGCCACCAGCAACACAAACAATGCCGACAACAACACAAACAATGCCGACAACAGCACAAACAGTGCCGACAACAACACAAACAATGCCTCCAGCAACACAGACAGTAACAACAACAACAATGTCAACAACAGCACAATTACCAGGTGTGGAATTTCTTTTTTCGTAACCAAATCTTTTGTAATAGAAAAAAATAACAAATACTAATAGCAAATGATAAAGATTTTGGATAAATAAATGGTAATAACGATTGGCTATTGGCTGTTATAGTTTGCGCAGATATTGACACATTAGCTTGTCAGCGGCTCGCAGTGCTTATGAAGGACATGTGTCACGACAGCTGCCTCGTGAAGTCCTGTCCTGCAACATGTGGGAAGTGCTGTAAGTGGATTTATAGTTTTTGTGTAATGTGTTTTTATTTATAAAACACATTTTTTCTTTCATTTACTCTTTTTGTTCATATAATTGTTTTAGCTGAATGCTACAGCTGTCCATTTGTACATATGCCAAATCAGTGTTTTACAAAAACAATGTGTGATCCAGGGGAGGTATGTATTGTTAATAAATTTTTTTTAAATATGCGTCTATTAAAACCATTTTTAACGTGTTTGACCTTTAGACGTTCACAGACCACGCACGACACCCTTTTACTGAAATTATTGTCTATACTTCTCAAATTTCGAGGAACTTCATATCAACCCATCTATTGTTTATATTGGCGTGCGATTGCCAAATGAATAATGAATGTGATTAATTCTTTATTCCTATATCATTTAATATTTCTTCGTTGATGAGATATCGGCGCTTCTGATTGGTAGAAAAATTTCTTTGATACCTGCATCAATAAAAATTTGGCCGGATCTACTTTTCTCATTATTTAACAATATTTAAGGACGGGAATTTCCAAAATAAACACTGTCAACAAAGTGTAAACATTGTGTTTGTTTAATTGTCAGCAAACCAGATACAACTTTTTAAATATAAAAAATTCAATGTTTAATCTTCAAATATAAACAATAAACATGATTTGATACACGAAATAGAAAATTAAGCGTCTTCTCACGATTTCGTCTGCTTGAGATCAATCAACATTTACTGCAAGGCTGGCTGTTCCTTTTCTAGGAATAATTATAACGAACATAAAGGCATATACACTGTCACGGTAATACTGCTGTCAAATTTGTAACGATGAGATTTATAATTACACACGTACATGATCGGTCATCAGAATAAGCATCGTAAGTAGTGCATCAACTCCTTCGGCGCATTCAAAACGGAATATATAACATTTTTAAAAGTACATCACTGGCTATCTAGTCACCAAACCGTTTACAAAAGTCGCTTATACATACTATTCTTTGTCGACATATCAACTATTTTCGTCCACGATCGCCTCTTCTTGCATGGTTATGCCCAGCTGCATATTCCAGTGATCTCACATTAAAACCAGTTTTAACGAATCTATCTGCAAATTGAATAACATCACAAGCTATTGCATGTATTTTCCTTTCATTTTCAATTCAGCCGATTCAGATTTTAACTCACTATATGTCTTTAATCCATTAAATTCCGCTCTGCATCAGCTGAAGGCGTATTCATTTTAAATATTGTTGCTGTTTGTGTTTTGTATTCATACGCGCCGCTTCATTTACATTATTTACATTTTTGATCAATGACACTTTACATTTTATGATTTGAAAATGTTTTATTAAATGATAAGAAATAAAGATAATTTTTCTATTGATCGACGTATCAAAGAAAAATTTGACCAGAAAACTTTTTCATCATTGCGCTACGCGCATTGATGAAGTTTTCCGGTCATTTTTTTTCTTTGATACGTCGATCAATAGAAAAATTATTATCTTCATTTTTTTAAATCAATATTTCCCCCGGTCTGAAAGCGTACATCACTGCCTTGCACATTTTATGTAAGCTACCAAGCATATTAACAGGTTTATCTGGTCAACTTTACAATGTTTCATAAAATGATATGGTCACGTCATAAAATATATAGGCACATTTCTTGACCTAATTGTTATCTCTAAAGTTTGATATTAATGTATCTGTGTAGGTATAATACATGTTAAATTAGGAAATGCAGAATTGCGTTTTATAGCAGGCACGTAGCATCGTTTTTGAAAGTGGGGGGGCCAGACCCATCCAAAAAATCTTGACAAGCAAAAAAAAAAAAAAAAAAAAAGGAAATTTAAAGTTTCCAAAAATCTTCAAAATCCTAATCCGTGGGGGGGGGGGGGGGGGTATAAACTATACTTCCAAAAAATAAAAATTCTTCCCTACCAAAAATTTTTTCCCTCCAAATCATGAAATTCCTAATCCGTTGGGGGGGGGGGGGGGGGTAGAGGTAACTACAATTTGACTCCTCATTTCCTTATTTTCATATCAATTTTTTACTTACTTCCAAAAAAGTGGGGGGGCCAACTCATTATAATTCATTTTTTTATATGTAAATTTTCAAAAAAATTGTTGCTGCGAGAAAAAGTGGGGGGGCCAGGCCCCCCCTGGCCCCCCCTGATGCTACGTGCCTGTATAGCTTATTAAGTCTTCATGCAAACTCACAACAGTTGATATTTGATACATTGAATTAAGGAAGTAATGAAGAATTTACTTAACTGATTCTTGTAAGAAAAGTTCGAACAATTATTTCAAATATCAAAAATCTATCATTAACATATATCCCCCATTCCATTGTTACATGTATCCGCCAATCAATCCATCGGCATTTTGACATCATAACCAAACTGTTGGTTTTTTTTAGAAATGCTACGTTCTTGAAGAAATAATGGATGACGGAACACATGGATATAGAGTAGGGTGTCTCCAAGAACAAGTAAGACAACTTCAAGAAACATATTTATCTTTCCTGTATAATTATTCATCCCGAGATATTCAAAAGTCGGAACTTGACATGTTCGAGCTCAAGTTAGTTGATCAAAATCACTGAAACGAGGCTGCTGAGCAGTCATTAGTTGATAAATCAATTCTGATAAATATTGGTTATCAAGAAGAGATTGAACACAATTTTACATCAAAAGTTTTTTTTTATTTTTATGCATTAAATGGTTTAACTACTCATTTTGAATGATTGACAAAATTTGAATGTAAGAAACTATTTTTAAAGAAAGACAGAGATAAAAAAAAAAGTTCGTTGTTATGTAAACAAACCTTGATTTTTATAATTGTTTACAAATATCGTGAAATATGGAATGACAGTTTCTTAGACATAATGAATCTTGGCAAACTAGATATACTGATTGAAAGTTTTAATGAATAATATTAATAACAGGAGAAGGCAACATTAACTTGAAACTTGTACCAATAAAACACACGTGTTATCAATAACAAGCCTCGAACTTTGTGTTTACAAAAAGAGTTCAAAAACTCTATACATGTATCTTACTTATAACTCAACATATGATTTTCAAATTTTTATGAATCATTTTAAATACCTATGATCTAACTAGTTTTCTGACTGGTAAACAACTCTGTTTTGAAAAGAATTAAAATACGATTCTAAAAATCTTATTGACTGAGCCACACGTGCTCAGAAATTTGGAAATGATATAATCTGTAAGTTTTGGCACAACTTTTTCTGAACAAATGTTTTTGTGGGTACAATCCGTTTGAGATGTTTGTAGTACATCAAACTCTTTTTCAGGCATGAATGTCTTTGTGTATATTGGTACATTGATTGTAGATTAAAAGATATGCTTGTTATAAAAAATCGAATTTTGAAATGAAATTGTGTAATTTGAGTTGTTAAGTTTTTAAAAAGTAGTTGTCGTGGTGTAAATGAGATTTTAAACTTAATCATACTAATGAAGGTCTTTTTTTTTTTGGAATGTGATACTTCTAAAAAAAAATCAATAAAATCGAGATCTTTATGGTCGAATAACATTATACATGGTAGCACAATCCGTGAGAAAGAAAAAAATCTTATCAACCACAAAAATAAAATTATAATAATATAATGTAAAATGTATATACTAGGTATGTACGCGTTTCAAAAATCAAGCTCACACAATTTTCGGGCGGAGAAGCGACCACTTGCTGCTGACCATGGATGGAAACTGTTGTGACGGTGACCTATGTAATCACCAGCCTCTCATCCACACCACCACACCAACCACAACCACCACAACCACCACCCACGCACCGATCACAAAGCCAACAACCACCAAAACCACTACGCATGCACATACACACCATCATACAGTTCCCCCAACGACAGCCTTTAAAGGTATTGAGCACGAGTAGTGGTATTATTTTGGATTAATTTAAGGACGTTGTTTAGCCAGGGTTCGAGTTCTCAAATTCGGAGTGTTATAAAGTTCAATGTCATGAGTAAAATTTGTTCTAAACAATAAAAGTATTTATGAAATAAATTATTTTTGACAAACCATTCGATATTTTTACTATAATATGGAATAAGGCTCAAACAAAGTTGGACTTTTAGCAAAACAGAGGAAATTCGGACTAAAATTTTCAGAATTTTTTTTTTTTTTCACTGAAATATATTTGGTAGTATTTTAAATATTAAAAGTTAAGATTTTATTTGTTAGTGAACATAATTTTGCATATTTTCTGTTGGTTTTATCCCACTTTTTCATTTAGATATTCCAATGGCACACACTACAATAATATTGAAAAATGCTTAAAACGATAAAAGACACCATATCTCAAAATTTGATCATTGACCTCATACAACTTTCATGCCAGCAGAGTTAGGTCAATATACCTAGTTTAATGCTTTAAATGTTTGAGTATTATCATCATTTAATTTTTGTAAAATTAAATAAAAAAAGGGTAGGAATTTAAAAACTGATAGAGGAAATTCGGGCTGGAATATTCATAAAAATTGTTCATGAAAACTTAATATTATGTGTCTGTTTAGTGTCACTGCCATTCAAAAACTGTATTCTATTTTTAAAAGAGTTTAGCCATTTTTATTTTTTTCACAATTAAGAAAATTTAAATCATAGTGTAAATATATTCTGTGGCCATTATCTCAAAAAGGCCTATTTTTTTGAAAGTGAAAAATAGCATTACAAAGATAGGTCTTTAACACACAAATAATGGTTTTTCATTATCATCAGTGGAAATTTTTTTCATTCTGAGTAAACGTATACCTTAAGTTGAATTAATTGAGCAAAAGGAATTGTAATATTTGGATCATCTTCGCTAGCCAAGGGTTTTCGGTCCACTTAAAGTGGCGGATCCAGGAATTTGAAAACGGGGGGGCGCAGTTAAAGGCAGGGGGTCTGTGGGCCGCCTTGAGGCCCCCAGTGGGTCCAGGGCGAAGCCCTGGTGGGGGTCCAGGTGGACCCTGGTGGAAGCCCCTGAAATCTAGATATTTTGAAAGGCAAAATAATGTTGTCTGGAGGGCCAATTTTTACTTATTTTCCCGTCATTTTAGTCACTAGAAATGTTACCAAAATGTTATGAGACATTTAATTTTGAAGTAACAAAAGCTGCAGAAAGTTTCAATTGAGCTCTTACAAATAAGAAGTATTTATTTCATTGTATCTGGGATAAGACTTTTAAC
This sequence comes from Magallana gigas, assembly GCF_902806645.1. NCBI lineage: Eukaryota > Metazoa > Mollusca > Bivalvia > Ostreida > Ostreidae > Magallana > Magallana gigas. Next base: position 18,821,386 of record NC_047563.1, on the reverse strand, counting down.
TAAATTTTGTTAATTTTGTAGGCTTTTGCAATTTTACTCAATAATATTGTTATTTGTCATAATTGTCCAGGAGAAAATTTGCACCAATGAGTTTGTCGGTCGTAAATAATTAAAATAAATAAAAACAAGAAATACTTCAAAATATCGTACACAATTATAGCTGTTTTATTTAAATGGATTGTTAGACACCATTCTTCTTGGGTTTTTGTTAATGAAGATGTCGACAATTTTCTTGTAGTCTAGGGGAATATCTCTGTGAATTTGGAGAAGAGTAAGGGCGTTTAACCGGTCCTGTCCCATAGTACTTCTCTAGGACGATTTAATACGTTTTATTGCTGAGTTTCCTCGTTCAACAGTAGCACTCGACACAGGATTAAGTAATAGAAGAGTAATTATTCTGTGAATATTATGTACTACATAAACCGAGTCTTACACAAGAAGTCCACTCGTACACAAGTTGAGCCGTTCCTATTTTTTTTAATTACTAAACTATATCGAATGAAATAACACTTCTACATGAATATGCCTACAAATTATAAATCTTTGTATTTTTCATTTTACAAATTGAATTTAATATTAAAGTAAAGCATGACTTTATATGATCAGAAAAAAATCATCCACAAAAAAAAAAAAATCAAACGGGGGGGGGGGGGCGCGCGCCCGGCGCGCCGGCGCTGGATCCGCCACTGACTTTGCTCCCCATAAACCCTTGGCGGATTTCATTACGAAAACTCGGTGATGTGGTGGCGCTATCTAGCGAGCAACTTGAGTTGCGCCCCTTGCATATTTACATTTTAAGGTATTCAATGTATAATGAATGGATATTGAACAATTTTGAATCATTTTAAACTAGTTAGATATGTATTGCTAGATAACAATGAAAGTGAAATGAACCAAATTTACATGACTGACAACATATAAGAAGCCAGTCATTTTGCACCTTAAATTTTTTTTAAAGAGTTATCTCTCCTTGGTGAAAAAAAGAAAATTTTAATTTTGTCAAAATATCTGCGGTAAATGATTCATTTTATTTCATATTTCAATAAAAAGAAAGTTTCTGCATGTATTAACCAAGAGAGTTTAACAAATTTTAAGTTACTTTTTACAATATCTTGATAAAACATACGTTGCTCATAGACTTCAATGCAAAATTCAAGGTGTAATTAGTTGGACCATAATCAAAATTTTGATAATTCCTTTGGTGGAGTATTTTTATTTGATAACACCTTCAAAATGATATCATGATTAAGAATATCGGACCATTCATTTATAAGGTACAAAATGTGGTCGTTATACATCGAATACCTTAATCGAATTAAACAACGGGTTATATATACACTACGGCATTAATACAATTTGAAAACATGTTGACTACCGAACATCGGTACATAATTAACGATGCTATTAAATACGAATTAAGTTATAACCTAGGGAAAGCACCAAAATAGGAACGAATATACTAACGGGATAGGCAACTTCTACATTCGCCATGTCTACTTCCCATGCTATCACGCGAGCATTGACAAGTTTGCAGAACTATATATAATCCCAGTAAAATATGTAGGTTTTTAAAGCGATCTGGTTAGACCATCGTTGGGGAGGCACTGTACTCGAGAACTTGTGCCTCAACTTGTTAAAAGCACCGAATGTTTTACCAAAGATCACACATGTGTTTTCTTTTAAAGTTTATATTTACAAGCACTGTGATTGGATCAGCTACTCGCAGCTGCAGCCAATCATAAAACGGAGCTTGTCACCGAGTTTTCGTAATGAAATCCGCCAAGGGTTTATGGGGAGCAGAGTGGACCGAAAACCCTTGGCTAGCGAAGATGTATTTGGATTAATGAATTCAAATTGATGATCATGATCGTATTGCTATATACGGAAAACTTTATAAGAATAATTTCAAAGTGTTATTGAGGTGTTTATAAAACGAATCATTGAAGACACATAATAAAATTACGTACTTTGAATGTTTTGTATATTCAATTAGGAATGTAAACATTGTTATAAGGTATCTTTTCCAAGTGTCCCAATAATGAGTTTCTTCTCCTGTTCTATAGATGGATGTTCGTACATAAGTGGCCACCACTGTCCCTTAGGATTTGATCTTGTTAATGGCAAGTGTGTAGCATTAACAAATCGTCCCATGACATACGTTGAAGCACAGGTATTGTAGCTTGTTTGACAAAAAACTTTTCTCAGGTGAATTATTTTCAGTTTTAGAATCATTTTCTAACATTGTGAACGTAAAAAAATGATTGTAATGTGCTGCTTTATTGTTCATTTCAAGAATATGTATTTTAGTAGTTTTGTATGTTACTTTTCTTAAAGGTTTTGATAAAACAAAATTTCTTAAATAGTAAAATCTCATCAACAAATATCTCAATAAAATAATGATCGTCTACAACTCAGCATGTGAATGAGATCTGAACTAACTTACCGGTTTTAAAATTAAATATTTTAATACGTTAACAATTGTAATTCAGATCAAATAAAACTTCTTATTTTCCTTTCTTTAAAGGTCCAACTAGTATCAACTTAAAATTAAATTTTTGAATATGTTGGAAAAGTAGTTTAGTTCATTCAATCTTACAGCTGTAAATGAAATATATTGTTTCTATACTTCTTCGTCCATGGTATTTTATGCTATAACGAACAAACAAAATAAGGATTTTAATGCCATGACATGGTTTGTGTATGCTTTGCTAATCTATGGCGCATGATGTGAAAATATCCTTCATTTGGCTTTGATACAAGAAAAGAAGGAGACAACTGGTAGATTTACACACATCAACAAAGTATAAATTTACATGCAACATGTGTTGTCAATCAAACAAATATCTTAATGATTTGAGAAGTGTATATTTTGCCAGTATACCCAGGTAAATGATTCCAAATGTATAAGAGGCAAGTAAATAAAAAAGAGATTCATCTGGAAAATTCATTATTTAGATATTTGAATTCAATCAATTTCTAGTTACTTAGTATTCATATTTTAACTTGGATACCGGCAAACTGGTCATGTTTTTACATTTTCATTTATTCACTGTATCCTCGAATCAACCATTAATTTTTTAAAGGAGAATAATGACCCCGTAGAATAATTGACTGGGATATTTTTGACGTAGAATATCGACTCACCATCTGCAGAATGATTGGATTTTTTTGAAGAAAAAAGACATAAGGGTCAATTGTCTTTATGTAAAACATGAAGAGAAATGACCCCCGTAGAAAAATGACCCCTGCCAAAAAAAAAAAAAAAAAGAATAGATCTAAATTGGTTATCTCATACCCAAGATACTTGACAAGCTACTTTACCCCTGCCAAAGGCAAGAATAGATCTATATTGGTTATCTCATACCTAAGCTACTCGACTTTTAATTTATTTGAATTATCAAAACATTGCATTTACATGTAGTTCACATTTTATTCTTTACGTACACAAAGTTTAATTGCAGTTTTATGTTAAAGTAAATACAGTGCATCTGCGATCATCGTGTAGAAATGGACTGAAGTATAGTATTATATCACACAGAGCTCTTAAGGATGGTTGGTTATAACAAATTTTTATCATTCTGCTTTAAACTTTAACACAGGGTTAGCTCTAAATAGCTAAGATAGTCGGCCAGTTGTATGTTAAATTTTGGGTAAAAAATAAAAACATAGCCATTGAAGTACAATAGATAGAGTCTCCAGAACAATATCAGAGTATTCATAAACCTGTTCCGCGTTTTTTGATTTTGCCATTTTTCGCTTGATAGTTCGATAATCATAAATACCTTTGTGCTCAAACTACCTTCATCCACTCATATAAAAAATGTCGAAACTATCTGTTGTGAAAGGCCCCTTCTACCGCTGCAGGATTCAAAATACAACCCAAAATAGAAAGTTATGGGGATTTTGCATTACATTAGCCATTAAATAGCCCGGATGATAGTGTTGAAAAATTTTGCGAGATATTCCGAGGGAGTTCCGAATGGTAAAAAAATGTAAACATTTCCCATTTAAAACCTCTGTAAGAGATTTGTTTTCGTTCCTGTGAACTTTTAGGAGTGAAAAATGATAATATGTCAATGTTTATTTATCTTTATTTCTTGTTTATTTTATCTAGGATATTTTCCCTTTTATCGATTACAAATGTTTTTCTTTCACAATTGTTTGCATTTTTATTACAAATCATCAAAGTGATGAAAGTAACAACTTGGGACAGACTATTATTATCGTTTAGTTTACACAATTTTTTTAATTTACTTTAGGTAAAAAGATGATATACAACACCATGTATGATTGCACTTCGACTTATCTTTATTTTAAATAATTTGCTGCAACTATAGATGCTGATCTGATTTGTAGCTTCACATAAATTTCCCTCTCAACCCCATGGTCACTTGTCACAAACCACTGACAATACATTTTTGTTCTTGTTTCCAATGGCTAGGAAATATCTAAATATGTACTCCGTACCTTGGATACAGCCGAAATCCATGGTCAATAGCGAGTCAGATGATATGCATTTTAATCCAGAAACTGGTCAGTTTCACAACTACAGTCAAACCTCGTTAGTTTAAATTTCTCTTACACGGATTGTCTAATTTCTTGCCAGAATTCCAATCTACGAGAGCACATTTGAAGTTTTATCCTAATTTAATTACTCGGCCTGCGGGCTGACTAATAAGATATTTTCGTTTATTTACTTACATTTGGTCAAGAAAAAATCCACAATTTTAGATTTAAAATTTATCAGTTCCTGTTATCTTTATGCAGAGTTCTTCTCAGGAGATTTAAAAAAATTAAAAATGGCCAAGACCATCCAGCTCTCTTAATATTTCGATTTAAAGTTCCTAGACACACCGATATTTCAATTGATGGATCGATGAAGAATCTTTGAAATAGGATTTCACTAAACCAGTACCAACGGAAAAATGTTTTGACTGCGTAAAAGGTAATTTAGCGCTTAAGATTAGACGACACGTTCCTCTAAAAATGATAATTATTTTTAAAATTTTAACGGCCTGATTATATATATATATATATATATATATATATATATATATATTCAAGCAATAATTTCTTACAGTGGAGTAAACTTTTCATAATTTTGGTGAATTATTTATGTGGGTGCTGTATTCCTGCAATAATGATTCATGACCGACAGTAAGTCTACTCTTTCATCACCAGAAAATAGAATTTCGTTATTTAGATTAATGACTTTTTAATGTGTATTTACTCGCAATAATGAGATATATGCAACTCGTTGTAATGAGACCTATATCTCGATACGATATGTTAGTATAAATTATAATTACGAAAAGATTTTTATTTTCTAAAATATACGTACTTTTACTGTAAGTTTATTTGAATATCAATAATACTGTCAAGTTACTTTCGACAATATTATACAGGGTCTTTTACATATAACAAGAAATGATACTGAAAAACCTAAATATTTAAGGGGGTCATTCTTCTACAGGGGTCACTTTTCTTTATGTAGAGTGTGCTCATATTTATGAAAATGACTCTTATTCTTTAAGTAAAGGGACCATATTTCTACGTAAAATAATACCCGGGGGTCACTATTCTACGTCGAAAAATGGACCTCGGTCATTATTTTACGGGGGTCATTATTCTCCTCTACACCTGAAGCGTTCAAACAATCTTTTGTTCATACAATTATTATTTCCATCATATTAACCAAGGTCCTCCAGCACCAGAACGAAGATTCAATAGAAAACATTAATCAATGTTTAAAGATTTTAATTATTGATATATTGCGGCAATAAACATGAACCTTTTTTTTTTTGTTTGCAGCATTATTGCAGATCGCATTGTTCCCGTCTTATGGATAATATTTCCGATCGTGACATAAGTCATTTAAATACATACGTGCAGTATGCTCTTTATGGTAAAAAATTTTCATTTTTATTTGTTTTCTTGTATAAAGTAAAACATAATGCTGCTTAAAAAATCCTTTTCTTTTTCAAGCAGCTGCCTAAGATTTATATGAGAGTGCAGGTTTAGAAATATGTAGTCGAGTGATTAAGTTTAATTTTGGTTGAAAAGTGTTGACTGGGAACATGGCTAAAATCTAATTGTCTAAAAAAAAATCGATTATAATGTTTTTTAATGAAGGCAAAATATAGGTTTGTAGGAAAGTATCTAAAAATGAATGCATTTTTAAACAATACCAAATGTACGCTTGCTCAAGTTCAACCCTACAATGCAACGTTTACAGTTATTTTATTATCTTGACCGAAAAATTTAGAGTATTTTTTTATCTCACATGAGTCGATCAGGTGACCTTTTTGCCATTGATCTCCATTCGTCGTCTCAAGGCGTCCGTCTTGGGTTTGAACTTCTACTTGAAAACTACAGGTCAATTGTTTGAAAACTCTTCTTTTATACTACCGCATTTGAAAAAAAACGAATGGCATAGTTATGATAACCATAAAACATTCTCCCAAAATTTTGAAATTCATGGCTCATATAATAAGGGTTCGGGCCTGAGTCAGGGCCATATTTGCCGTATGATGAAAATGTACGTTATCTTAGAAAATCTTTTTCTCAAATCCCACATTTGAATTAGAGAAAAACTAGATAAAAGGCCCTTAGTTGGGTCATGGGTTTTGACACTCTGGCATAGCCATTGCGGCAATATAGCAAAACTGTATTAATCGTTTTAAAACATCTACTTCTACAGTAGTGGAAAATAAACTGAATGCTTAATATAATATCTTTATTAAACTCTTCAAGGATTGTGAAATTCATGGCCCCTGGGTCGGGTGTTTAGGCCCTAGGCGGGTCAATATTATCTTAGTAGTAAAAATGTTTATAATCATAGAAAATTTTCTTCTCTATTTTCACAACAGATGGAGATACACCGAATGCATAGGTGTGATGTCCATGAAACCCTCTACATAAATTTCAAAATTCACTATCTTGAGTTGCCTTTTTGCACCTTAAGCTATCTTACAGATGTTTAAAGATTCCTTTGGTTCTCTCCTCACCCTTCTTGAAATACCTTTTTCTTGCAAACATCAAATAATAAAAGCAGAAGTAACAGTCAGATGAGTCTCGGACACTGGTTTAAAATCAATAATGAAGCTAATAATACAGATATGAGAATATTTGGCTGGTCTATTTAAGGGCTATGATACTTGAGTGACCGTCAGGACATGCCTGTCTCTTGTTAATCGTATTGCAATTATCTATCATGAACAAATCTTATATAACAAATTTGATAGAAACTTGATTTTAGAATTGAAACAGGATTCTTCATTTCTTTATTAAACAAAGTTAAGAGGATATTGATTTTAGAATTGAAACAAGATTCTTTACTATACATCTTTATTCTTGACAAATGCAACAATTCAACGTTTTTGATTTAGGATAATCCGTTCGACTTTGTGCTTTTTGAATTTTATCACATTTGATTGTTATGATATTTAACGTTTTAGATGTCAATGTTGTGCATTTGGTGAGGTTAGGGGCTCACGCTACACGCCATGGTCACTTTGTGTGGGACTCAACTAACACTGAGATACGCGATATTACGCATTCTAATATTGGGAATTGCGTAGTCTTAACACCAGAAGCACACCACCATCATACACAGCTGCAGGACGATTCTTGTAATGTACGCCGTTATTCTATCTGTCAGGCGGTCAAACATTAACTTTCACGTCAAATAAACATCAATGTTTTACTCATAGTTTAGTCTTTTTTCACTTCCTCTCCCTCCCCCCCCCTCTCTCTCTCTCTCTCTCTCTCTCTCTCTCTCTCTCTCTCTCTAAAATGATAGAAATTTCAAAATAAACCGTAATAAGTTTTGTATTTACTTGTAAACGTTTATAGAAAATGGAAGTTCACTGTGAAATATTTAAAGTGATATAAAGATTAAACACCAGGGTGTTTGTTTCCCACTAGGCATGATTTATAGTTTTTACAAATTTTATATAACATTTTCTTTAAAGTTTCCGTAAAACTGCCGGAATAAAATCAGAAATAGTATAAATCTTAGGTAATAGCTTTCCCTCTTTAGTATGAATAGTTTATTTCCTCATTTCTGAAAACATCAAAAAAAATTATGATTGGAACAGTTCATTGACAACAGAGAATAGTCCACTGTCAACATCGCACATTGAAAAATTACGCACTTTGAATAAAACTTCTTTAAAGTGCTTTAAATTTGGGACCAAGTCAACGTACTTTTAATTATATTTGAGCGTTGATATGATTGTAAATGAGGCAGTTCGAATAACAACCTAGATCAGATCGATCCGATATTAACCAATTAACCTACAGCAGTAAGAAGATGTCGATTAAAACGTTTTCGCACACGCTAATTCAGTTCAACAATTAATTATATATATTGTGGAATCATCATTGTTCGTCAGAGACCAGTCATTCATTTAATATTTATTATAATTATCCGGATTATACAACCAACGAAATTACATCCCCACGAACCTGGGAAATTCTGGCTACCCACGAACATTAACCCCCTGTCTAAAAATAGAAATTGTAGCTGGATGGTCGGCTAATAAACCCTACGATATACCGATAATATATCTTAAATACAATCATTTTCATACAAATTATTAATTAAAATGCATCCCTTTCGATTATTTTCTACGTCATTAATGCTTTAATAGATGCAAGTGTAATCTTGCTCTTCATATTACTAGATATTATTATTTGGCTTGAATTTTGTTTATGCTTCAACAGCTTTCGGTTCATCATAGTATCACTTTTTTCTCTTAAATACGACAATACTTTATTCAAAGCAAATGTTACCCTTTCGAGTCTTTATCATTTTTTTGATCATGGTTGTCTTTGCTCAAGTGAGCAAGGTGGCCCATGGGCCTCTGCTTCGAGTTCTTTGGTGTTCAAATAAATTTGCTGAAGGTGCCTGAAAATTGATATATGGTTCGTTTTGGAAGCAAAAACGTTGGACTGTATTTTTAGTTTTTCCCTCACCGTTCACATTAAAGAAAGATAATATGTATCAGTGTTTACAAAAAGGAAATGTTTACGCTAATACAGTCTTCCAAATAAAAATGATACCTATTTTGTTATTTGTACATATTTTATCAAATTGTTTTTAGCTCATCTGAGCCAAAGGTTCAAGTGAGCTTTTCTTATCACAATTTGTCCGTTGTCTGTCGTTGTCGTTGTCGTCGTCGTCGTTGTTGTCGTCGTCGTTGTTGTAAACTTTTCATATTTTCATCTTCTTCTCAAATACCACTGGGTAGATTTCAACCAAATTTGACAAAAAGCACCACTAGGTGAAGGAAATTCAAGTTTGGTTAAATGAAGTGCCACGCCCTCTTTAAAGGGAAGATAATTGAGAATTATTGAAAATTTGTTGGTATTTTTCAAAAATCTTCTTCTCAAAAACTATTAGACCTGAAAAGCTTAAACTTGTGTGGAGGCATCATCAGGTAGTGTAGATTCAAGTTTGTTCAAATCATGGTCCCCGGGGTTAGGGTGGGGCCACAATTAGGGGATCAAGTTTTACATAGGAATATATAGAGAAAATCTTTAAAAATCTTCTTCTCAAAACTATTAGGCCAGAAAAGCTCAAATTAAAATGGAAGCATCCTCAGGTAGTGTAGATTCAAGTTTGTTCAAATCATGGTCCCCGGGGGTAGGGTGGGGCCAAAATAGGGGGATCAATTTTTACATAGGAATATATAGAGAAAATTTTTAAAAGTCTTCTTCTCAAAACTATTAGGCCAGAAAAGCTCAAATTAAAATGGAAGCATCCTCAGGTAGTGTAGGTTCAAGTTTGTTCAAATCATGGCCCCTGGGGGTAAAGGCGGGGCCACAATGGCAGATAAATTTTTATATATAGAGGAAATATTTAAAAGTCTTCTTCTCAAAATTTGGTTGCCCAGGAAAGCCCAAATTTGAGTGGAAGCATCCCCAGATCATATAGATTCAAATTTGTTTAAATAACAGTCCAGGGGTAGGGTGAGGCCACAATGGGGGATGAATTTTTACTTAGGAATATATAGAGAAAATCTTTAAAAATCTTCTTTTTAAAGACTATTTGGCCAGAAAAGCTTAAATCATCGGGTAGTGTAAATTCAAGTTTGCAAAATCACAGTCCCAAGTGGTAGGGCGGGACCGTGATGGTGGTTTGAATTTTTACATAGGAATATATAGAGAAAATCTTTAAAAATATTCTGGGAAAGTTTTCGGTCCAAAACTCAGTACTTAGTGTGAAAGCACAGGTTATGCAGATTTAAGTTTGATGAAACAACTATGATTCCTTAGAGAAAAGTGGGGCCACGAAAGGGGGGTATATAGGAATAGAGGAAAATCTTCTTACAGGTACAACACCAAAAGGAGCTTGGATGAAAATTGGCAGATTTTCAATTTTTTTTTAGCAAGATCTACTGTACTCAGTTGTCAAGATATTTTGATACTGTAATGCTAATTTGATCAGAATTAAGGCAATTGTTGCTCAGGTGAGCGATGTGGCCCCTGGGCCTCTTGTTATTAATTCAAACTGCACTGATTTTATTTTCTCCCAAACTGAACTCACTCTACTGTTCTGTCAAAGTGCATATTGTTTTTGGAAAGAAATGTCACAGTGCACTGTGATTTTAATACCTTTTAAAATCTCTGAAAACCATTGTTTTAACAGATGTCATTGCTTTGCAAGCACATCTCTTAAGGAAATGAAACACAAGTTTGAAGGATAGAAATTGACTGACATTTTGTAAATCTGATAAAGAAAACGTTCAAATATTCAGAAATAATACGGCGGCATCATTTAATTTCGTTGTGGTTAACTTTCTGTGATTTCTTAGAAATTTACAGGTTTGTGGGGATGTAATTTCGGTTTTTATAATATATACAAAAGTAATTATGATTCTGTTACCCTGGTTTATTAATTCGTGAAAGAGGTTAATTCGTTGATGAGATTCGTCCACACGAATTCCACGAAAATTGAACCCCCACGAAATCTAATGAATTCACAGTAATATTTATACCTATTCATAACACCAATGTGAAATAAACTTTTATGCATAAATATGTAGAAAACATGAATAATTTTGAACATAAGTATATCAAAGATTTGTAAAAAAAAAAAAAAAAAAATAATAAAAAAAAATATACAATAGTTTATGTGCCATCTTGTCTCTGTATATATTTCTAAGAACTTTATAAATGACTACTGTGGAATTGATTTTAAAGTTTCACAAAGCTTATGCCAGAATGCAAAATTGTCATTATTTTTGTCGGGATACTCTAGATATGATTGATTTTCTAATAAATCTAGAATTTTAAATGGAACTTTTCTAAAAACATCCTTCTCCAATATTATCAAACACAAAATGTTTTGTCCTTTTCTTGAATATATGGTTTCCATTCTTGCCATATTAAGTTCATACATACACCAATACGAATCAACAAAATATGGCGTCAAGACACACACCGTCCGTCTGCTGGTGTGAATAGCGTTGGTTATGTTGTCTGCAATGTCAGTTCCAGGAATGAAGTCTCGGCAGTGAATGCAAATTCTCAGGCCGTTTTCTTTTTCAAGAAAATTAAGTTTGTTCAATATAAATTCTCTGTCTTCTTCGGCATACGAAATAAATGCATCGAAGCGATAGGTTACATCATCATTCGCATTTTGCATATGCTGAACTTCTGTATATCGTCTTTTTGCAAGATAGTATAGGTACCTTAATCTCCATCTATAACGGTTTAGTATTGAACCAATGGTGATACTCATGAAAACCAACAATATCAATGACAGTGCAACTATCAGAGATAGATATGTTGCACAATAGGTTTCCAGATATGTAGCTATGTTACTTAAGTCTCGAAAATGAAGCAAAGTCGAGTTTGCTGAAGTACAGTTGTACTTTGATAAGAATAGAAAGTGATCTTTGTAACGTAAAACCCGTTGTAGAAAGTCCAAGTCAAGACATCCGCATTGAAGTGGATTTTGAAGTAAATTTATTTTGAGCTGTCCGTAACCCCGAATCAAACTTTCTACTGATGCAAAAATTGGAGGATCTAAAGATGTTATTTGATTATTTGATAAATCAATCAATGAAAGTTTTCGCATATGTGATATAACAATATCAAATGTTTTCAAAGAATTGTAATGGAGAAAAAGTCTGGATAAATTAATCATATGTTGAAACATTAGGCGTGGAAGATTTCTTATTTGGTTTTTGGACAAATCAAGCACCTCCATGCTACCAAGCCCTCGAAATATTTCTCCGTTTACATCACTTTCAATACAGTTTCCTAGCACATTTCGTGAAAGATTCAGATGAAGAAGTCCATCGAAATCGTCGAAAAATTTGTGTGATATTTCAACACAAAGATTATTTGAAAAATCCAGATAACGGGCGCTTTGGAAACCGCGCACTCGCCCTTGTAATGAGTAGAAAATATTGTTCTGAAAAAATAAATGTGTCAGTTTTCGGTTCGTAGTGTTAAAATGGTACGAATTAATTTCCATTTTATACATGTTATCATGAAAGTAGAGTTTTTCCAAGTTTGGGGGTAGGTAAATGGTTATAGACTCCCTTAAAGATGTATTTTGGTCGCCAATAGCTGCAGTTTGTTTATTTAATCTTGTTTCCATTACTGAAACATGGGTATGTAAACGGTTCGTACTTGAGACAGCCACAGGAGAAAAATAAGTATTTCTCGTATCTTTGCAATAATAAGCTATGTTTCTTTGAGAATGAAACTTGTTTTCAAATGTAACATTGAGTATTTTCAACATCCTAAGACTACTCAAAAGAAAAAGGTATTTTCCGAAGCTCAAATTGTTGTCTCCAATATTTAATGCTTGCAAACGTTTTGGGCAACATCAACAGCACTGTAGGTTGAAAAAAGGATATTCTATTGGAGGCAATGGATACTGTTTCTAAAGAGGTGTTTGAAAGATAGATGATATACTCGGTTCGAAAAACATTGGTTATGCCATATAAACAGTGTAGTCTGTCAAGAAGTAGAGTTCTGATATTAGAATTTTGTATGTCATACGTCACATTTATAAGAACGGGATAGGGTAAGTTCCGGGTTATTTGAGATATCTAGATGTTCTAGTTCACTTTTGTTTGAAAATGCTCCCGATTCAATATATTGAAGATTACAATACGATATGACGACGTGCCGAAGCTTTTGATATCTTTGAAGCGCACTTGCTTCGATTTTTTGCAAACGGATATTTCCAGTTAAAATTAGATGTGTCAAATTTTCAGGCAAATGCATGGGAAAATCTTTAATCTTGTTCCATCCAAAATCGATTTGTGTGACGTCATTTGTAAAATTCGGAGTTTTTGTCAAACGTTGTCCGCTGCAATTGGCAAAGATGAAAGTGCTGCGGTATATGCACGTGCATTTTCTTTCTGTAGAACATTGCAATTGAATACCATTCACGCAGAAGAAAAGTATGGTTCCAAAGAGGATTACAAGAAACATCTAAAAATGAAATAACGTAATGTACTTTATTAAATAAGCCATACTTTTACTTTATTTTAAATGTATCTATACAAAAGGATTCACATATATAATGATGATTGCAAATTTAAAGAATTAAAATTGTTCATATAAGAAAGATTTAAATTTATTTTACCTTTTATTCCTATGAATTTTACCACCTTTTACTACTGCCGCCAAAAATATTCTAAAGCAAATTCATTGGTTTGAAAAACAAGGAAGCTTTAATCCTGCCATGTGATTATTTTAGAGTCTTATGTTATCAACAAAAATCTAATAAAACTTCCTGCGTCAGTTCATTTATTAGTTTATTAAAATTTATCATTTTAAAGCTCACAAGAGTTGTATTTACTTTCCCATTTGTAGTAACTGTTCCTTAACAACTTTATCGGTTTCAATGTTAATAAAAATTCTCCAAGGAAATGATAGCTATATGATATTGAAGAACGCATTATAGTTGTGCCTTGACCGAATGTATGCGTCCATCAACTTTAAACCATTAAATTCTGTACCATTGATAGTGACAGTTTTTTTCTCTTAAGTGGTGAAATTAAAACAAAAATAATAACACGTTAAGAAGATATTTGCCTAAGAAACAAAACACTTTTAAATACATTTCGGTTTTCTTCATTTAGTGATCTTAAACAAGTAATTTTGTTGGTTTTTTTTCATCATTTTCGCAAACAATATGACAGTGATTTTATATTTATATTTATGTGCTTTCTACTAACTTACAAGGGAATCAACGTATCATCAATTTTATATATATTGTCTTCCAAATTATTTCTAAACAGTTGACAAATTGCTAGAATTTGGTTTGTACTGCAACAAACGATTTGATCTTTTCTGATTTTTCAAAGTATCTTAGTAAAGAAAGTGCTGATACTGTATACAGGGTTATTTTCACCCGTGCAAATTTTGCCCTTCTTGCAAACTTGCAAACAGCTTCACCTTGTATTAATGCCCAGTCTTAAATTCGCCTAATAACAATAAGGGCAAAAGGTTGGAAAATAAAACGGGGGCAAATATTTCCTGTATACAATACATTGCCAAAACAAGGAAATACAGACAAATCAATTCCATAAATTATTCTTTCCTTTCCGTTCTGAGACAGTTGTGTCTGGTATTATCCGAGAGTCGTTCTCCGGGGGGAAAGCCATTCTATCACCTTCAGTGACATGGCCGGGAAAACTATATATTGAACATGTGACAAGTTACGTATATTGTGTTTTTACATTTATATTTCAGACAAACGAAAATAATCCCTGTAAAAAGTTTTATTGTTACCAAAAAATGTATTTATACCGAAATTACCTTTACGATAAAGAAAATCTGTTTGCATTTTAATTACCTTTACGTTAAGGCCATCAGTTGGGCTGATGTCTGATTGCTGGACTAACCTCTCGGGTGTGTGATGATGTAGATAGCCATGTGTATCAGGGGTCTACCACCAAGACCAACGTCTGCTCAGATCCATGTCTCTCCAAACTGTGTCTAAGAATGTGCAACACCTGCCGTTAGTCTCTCTCTCTCTGTGTCTCTCCCTGTGTGTGTGTGTGTGTGTCTCTCTCTCTCTCTCTCTCTCTCTCTCTCTCTCTCTCTCTCTCTCTCTCTATCTCTCTCTTCTCTCTCTCTCTCAGTCATCAGTTTACGTGTAGGTTTTTTTCACCAAAATAGAACATATAATTAAGACACGACCTTTTAAAACAATATTTTCTGTTGTTTTTATCAATTTGTATATTTATATAATTTTTGTCTTCGAGCTTACAATGGTACAGTTGTGACAGTCTTTTAAATGCCCTCTTTCTGCAATATCAACAGGTATGTGTGGATAGGATTTACGTAAGCAATCTTTCAAGGAAAGAAGCTAGCATTTTGTAGTATATTTTTACTTCCAAGCAATTAAAAGAACACAGAACAAAACAGATTTTTATTTATCTTACAAAACGCAGATGCATTTAAATATGCCAAGATGACAATTATGATTAGTGAATTTGATTTTAAATCTTCGATTTAAAAGGTTGAAAAAATGATGTATTTTTAAAAAAAAAAATTCAAATAATCTACAGCATCTTTTGTAATATGAATAAGAGTGTCGTCATGCAGATGCGCAATCGGGTTTAAAAAATTTAATTTTCCTTCAAGGGCTCAAATTGTAGCTAAGAAAAACGTTCATCTCTCCAAACAAAACTCCTCTTATAATATCCAATAGCCAAGATATCTCTTGGAATGGTAGGAGGATGTCATGCATGTGTTTAGGATTACCGGTTTTATTCTTATCGGGAACCGACGAGCTGTTCAAACTGTATACATGAGTCATGAGTCACTTCCATGTGAATAATGTCTAAGCTTTTCTTATACAAAAAGACACTTATCTACGAGGCGTTTAAGGACTACAGCAGTATATTTTGTATTTGTTATAACAAATTATCAGTTGTTTGCTAAACAAATAACTAATTGTTATAATAAATTATCAACTCGAATACGTTGCTTAAATTATAACTTTAGTAGCTTGTAACAGTATTATTCTAAATGCACACTCATTCAATTTAAAATAAAATGTTTTAATGAATAATCATAAATTATTCAAAAGCAGAGTACCAAGTTCGCTATTCCAAGCTAAACACGCAAAAAAGCTTTCCATATCCCTAAGACCGATATATACATATAAGTCCGTGCTCATTAACACTTCAAAACGTTTTGCTGCACAGATTGTACCTGTTTAGAAGAACATTTCATTTTTATGTCTGTTGCGATGTTATCATTAGATTTTTGTGCAGAATCTTAGACAACGAAAAACTTGTGTATACGACATGTTGGTCATGACATTCAGGTCTCAAACTGATGTAGCTGAACGGGATGATTTATATACTAGTACCCGTGTACCTGTGCCAACAATTAAGTCGCATTCAGCTTAAAATCAAACCGTTAATAAAACTCTAAATAATCTATTAGCCGTATAGTTGCAATAATAAGATTATCCTCAATTGTTCGGATTTAATACATGATTGTCTTTTACTAATTAACAATTATTAATTGTCAATGCAAATAGTCTTGGACTCACTGACAACTAAAACTTGTTAATTAGTAAAAGACATTATGAAGCATATCTAGAGACATGTAATTTCCGTGTCTGTCATTGATTAACTTGCAGGGAATTGGACATTTAGGGTAAAAGTAGACAACGTTTCTATAACAAGGACAGCAACAGTTACAGGTAAAATAATTCAAGTTTTACTGAGAAACAATAATTCCAACAGAACTTGCTATTAGATAAAAAAGATATCTTTGATTTTTCATCGACAAACTTTAATCAATATA